>CAOJCR014232937.1:0-10828 GCA_948330485.1 Euphorbia neoarborescens | reverse complement strand
TGTGAGCACGAAATTTTTTCCTAAGGCAATGATGAAACCAGTTTTCGTTGATACTTTTTCTCGTTTCGATTTTCACTCATGTTGATTAGAAGAAAGGCCAAGGACTCTGATATCCAAACTACAAAGATCCAAATCAAGTATTTCTTAAGCAGTTTCGATAGGATAAGCCTTTTTTGAACTCGTGGGCCTAAGGCCCAATTGGACCTTAAGACCACAAAGACCACAACTTCAAGGCCCAAACAAGTAGGGGTTTTATTGTGTGATGGAACCAAAAATGATTTATTTGTGCCATTATTTGAAATCACCATATTTACATGTCTTCTTTTCTTTTTAAAATTAAACAATATCTAATATTTGAACAAAATTAGATTTGTTGATACTAAAATAAGAAGAAATTACACAAAGGGGTAATAAAATATTAAACTACTTGGCAACCCTTGTTTTTATGCACAAAACATGCAGTTCTGTCACATAAAAGGTTTTTTTTCTCACTTCAAGGGAGGAGGCCGGTATTAGGGAAGAAAAAAGGAAGGAAAAAGCTCTTAAAAAACCACTCACTTTCATCATCTTCTTCACTTAATCTCGATCTTGATCCTCTTCTCCTCCTTTTGTCCATCATCTTTCCCATAAAACAAAACACTAAAACACCTCTTCAAAGCTTTTTCAAAAACATAAGCTTCACTTATTTTTGGTTCCAAAGGTCATCATTTTAAGCTCGGAAAGGAACATTTGATTCAGGTTTCATCGGGTGCATCAGAGTAAGCTCGAAATTTTCTTAACATCAACTTGTGGATTCTCTGTGGAAAGGTAATCCTGAGCCATAAACTTTATTTTTCTCATATTTTCCATGAACATGTATCGCTTTTGCGTGTTTTTAAGTTGGTTTACATGTTTTTGACTATCGAAAGTAACTAAGTAAAAATTGGAACTTTGGTTGAGAGATTGTAAGCTACTTTGGGAAAATTGTTAATGTTAAAAAAAATCTCACTTTTATGACTCTTTGGACTACCTTTGCTGTTGCGGAGCATTTGTGGATGAAACCAGACCAAAAAACAGGTAAAACAGGACTAAAATGATCTTAAACGAAAAATATATACCTTTTGGACATAAGGGCCTAAAAATATAAAATTTGGTGTCAAAACCGTATTTCGACTCATAAAACATGTTTAAAATTTAGATCCCAAACATACTGAAGTAATTTCATATTCTCGACCAAAGTTCACAAAAAATAAGGCCCATACTCATCGAGTACGAGCTAGTACTTATCGAGTATCGGCTTGAGTAAGGGGACAGACCCCTTACTTAGGTTTGTACTCTCCCAGTACGAGCTTGAGTAGAGGGACTGCCCATCCACTCAAGCCCGTACTCGTCGAGTATGAGCTGGTACTCATTGAGTACCAACTTGAGCGAGAGGACAGGGCCCTTACTCGGGTCCATACTCACCGAGTACAAGCCTGAGTAGAGGGAATGTCCCTCCTCTCATGCTTGGACTCGATGAGTATGAACCTATACTCGTTGAGTACCATCCATTAACTTCTTTTCATCCTTTTTTTTTAGTTTTTCACGTTTCTCGGACTTACCTTTGAATAAAAATGGTCTTCTCTATGATGTTTTACAGCCAAAAGTGGTCAACCATGCATCATTTGTGGTTTTTTATTTTTCTTTATTTACGTATTTACTTACTTAGAGCGTGAAAATCGATGTGTGTCGATGCATATATGTGTTATATTTGCATATATAACTTAGATTTAATTTTGTGCTATATGCATTGGCATCTAGAAAACCATACCGAAAAGCCGGGTTTAGGGCCGTTAATACCGTTCAATGAAGGGAAGTGATTTCCGGCTATTTGACTCACGGTACTTGCATATTCCAAACTAAAATTGAGCCAAATTGATTATGGAATAACAATTACCACGATGGCCATTCGAAAATGAAAAAATATTTTTGGGTCGTCACGAGACCATCTTTCGACCCAAACCATTTTAATCCAACTAATTGAATTGGATCAAATGGCCCCCTTAATGCATGTCCATTTCAAGTATGATGTGTGCAATATGTTTAAATCATCAATGTTCATGTGCGTATGCTTTAAATTATGCTTGATGGATGTTCCCCCAATCCCAATTTGACAAATATACCCCGTAGTATAGCTTGTTTAAACGGGTTGTAAATGATATTTATATTTTTACTGCTTTATTTATTGCTTTCGTGTGATCGATCACATTAAATTCAAGATAGAATCAATCTTAGGTGGTTTCCAAATGAAAATGCTTTTATTCTAAAATGTTGTCAATTTTTCTAAAAGTCTTTTAAAAAAGGAGAAGTAAATGTCTTGTCTAGACCCGATCTCTGGATCACGATTTTGGATTCGAGCTTAGGATCTAAGAAATACCGTGAATTAATTCCTGGTAGAGCTTGAAATCGGGTAGTGACTCCAAATATCATTTTTTTAGAGATTCGAGTTTTAATTTCTTTAAATTTGCTTCCTTTTCATAAACTTGAGGATTTTTTCAGTTTTTTCTCAAACCATACTTTCCAAATAAATTCTTTCATCATTCAATCAAGTAAAGACTTATTAAAAATTTATTCGCCCGCTCACCCACTTCTTTCATGACATTCACCTGTTTTAGACTAGCCCCACCTATCAGGATTACATCATCCACAAATAGTAGATGTGATAAAGGTGGGCTTCCCTGTGAAATTTTAATGGGCATCCATTTTCTATAATACACCCTATCATTAATGAGATGAGATAGCCTCTCTATACAAATCACAAAAGATACGGGGGGAGAGGATCCCCTTGACGAATCCCTCTAGATGGATAGAAAGCATCTGTCTTAGAAACATTCCAGAAAACTTGCATTATGGATGTAGTGTAACATCCCGAACTTTGGAGATACTAATAATTGGCTGTGCATGTGTTAAATCTTAGTTTTAGTTTTTCTTTTGGTGATTTTGTGGTGAATTTTTATGGAATGAATGTGCGAAAAGAGATGTACACAATTGGGTGTAAGTTTAATGTAATGGATTAATTTAGGGATTTTGGAGTTTAAAAGAGGTTAAGGGAATAAGAATTAAAAGTATGAAGTGTTTTAAGTGTTTCGGGTTTATTTCAGGATGTTTGGGATTGTTTTAGCCTTAAAATTTTGTTTGACAGCATAACAGTACACTGTGTTGTGTCTCTCACCACGCCTTGTTGTTTTAGATATCGAAGAAGAATATTGATAGTAGCTGACACGTCGCCATGTTATTACAACATAACGTGTTGTGATAACACACCGACGTGTTATGCAGGTCTGATTGTTTTTCTATTTTATTAAACAATAGGACCTCATGTTGTACAATATGAGGTCGTGTAAGCCACAACTTTTGACCAAAAATCTCTAGAAAAATGTGGAAATTTTGGATAATTATCATATATTTTTATTTAAATAATTTAAATATAAATAAGAGGAAGATTTTTAGGTTGGGATATCCTCCAAAAACATGCTTCCCATTCCTTCTTCACCTTCCACTTGGTGCTTCATCAACCATGGTAGAAGACCTATCTAAGTAGGGATAGGCATGTGCATACATATATACAAGTCCTGTCGTTGCGTGGCAAGGAAATGAGAATAAGTCCACGTGTTGATAGGCGGTATATAGGGATATCCCTATGATTATATGATGTTTGTAATGTATTGAAAGGGGACTAACTCTAGGATGGATGAATTGTTTTGTAAATGTGACTATTTATATTATTCATTTTCTTTATATTCGTATTATAATGATATTTTCTCTTGAATATTTAAAAGATTATTTTATTTCAATAATTGATATACACTTACTGGGACTTTATATCTCACTCTTTTGTTGTTTTAATATTTTAGGAGACAAGATATTAGAAAAGAAAGAAGAGAAGAAGCCAGAAGGGTAGATCAAGAGGACAGGTCACAGGCCACTGCAGATCATTCTGTTTAGGTCATCCATCTATATGTGTATAAGTCTATTCATACATGTTTTGTTGCAATTTGGATGACATTTTTGGTTGTGTTATGTTTGAAAGTAATAGTTTTTGTTGTGTAAGAGGGATGATCCTCAAGTATATGTAGATGTTGGAAATAACTCTATGTGTGTGTTGTGGGTGTTATATGCTAGATTGGTGAAATATAATTTTTGACAGGGAAATTGTTAGGTTTGAAAGTCCTAGTTGTAAGGGAACTCTTGCAACAAGAATTCTCAGTGTCCATCCATTTCTTGTAGAATGTACTTCTAGGGTGAGGATGTGACATTTTGGTATCAGAGCTTATTGGTTAGAAGAGTCCTAGGATATACATATGTATATTTGTATATGGGTGTAATGGTGTGATGATGTGTACATGACATACATGCATACATGACATGCATGCATAACATATAGTAGTCGTTGTCCTAATGGTTTGTTATTCATATAGATGGATCAAAGAAGACTGCATGGCCAACCACCTCTTGCTAGGGAAAGAGGTAGAAGATTAGGGCGAGGTAGGGATGACTTTGATCCTGATATGATGGGCGTAGAGGAAAGTATAGCCTCTGACGCTGGTCATGTTCCTGATAATCAACAAGAAGAACCTCATGCACCTGAGTTTCAACCTCAGAACCCTCCAGACGTTAATCCACTTGCTGTTCCCATTATGCAACTTTAACCATAAATGATAATGGAGGCCTTTGTAGCTCTACTTGAAGCACAAAGGAACCAGAGAAGACCTAGTGAGTTAATTGAAGATGCAAAGAGTTGTGGTGCCTTTGATTTTCAAGGCACTATTGAATTTGAAGAAGTAGATAAGTAGTTGAAAGCAATTGAGAAAGCCTTTATAACTATGCAGATTAGGGAAGAAGATAAAGTAAAGATAGTTAGTGGGTTGCTGTATGGTCTGGCAGATGCTCGGCTAGCTCAGATACGGGTACTTCATCTAGAAGGGCTGACATGGGAATTGTTTAAAAGGGAATTTCATAAAGAATATCTCATTGAAGCCTTTCAGAAGGCAAAAATAAATGAATTCTTTAATCTAAAGCAAGGGTTAATGACGATTAAGGACTATGTGGACAAATTTGATGATTTATATAGGTACGCGGTGCAGTGGTTTCCAATGGAAGAGGTGAAATGTGAACGATTTAAAAATGGGTTGAATGTGTTCTATTAGAATGAACTGAGCCTTTACGAAGGCATACACTACCGAGGTTGGGTAGAGAAATCTTTGCAAAAAGAAAGACTGAAGAATAAAATGGATGCAAAGGGCAGTTTAAACCTTGAAAAGATTGCAGAAAAATGGAAGTCTACCTTGGGTGGTTTATCTCAATTCTTTCAAGGGGGTTCAATTTCACGTTCAGGGTCTAAGGCGCCAGTCACACCTAGCCAAGGTTTCTCCAAAGTTTCCATGGAAAGTATTGGTAATACACCTAGATGTAATAAGTGCGAAAGATTCCATCCTGGAGAATGTAGAAAAGGCAGTTGGAATGTTTCAATGTAGGGGAACAGGGCATGTACGAAGAGAATGTCCTTCGGGAATAGAACTTGAACAAAGAAGAAGAGTGATTTGTTATAAATATGGAGAAGAAGGCCATCTACATCTTGATTGTCCAAAATTAAAAGCTCAAAAGGGAAGTCAATCATCTCAGGCACCCAGAGGAGGTAGAGATGGAGGCCATGGTAGAGAAGCAGAACATGGAGTCAGTAATATAACCGAAAGAAGGGAACCATAAAATAATCCAGTCAACAGAGTTGATATTCCACCGCGGGTTTATGCTATAACTCAGCCAGAGGCCGTCTCTTCCAACGAAGTCATCATGGGTAGTATTTCCTTACTTGATAGAGATGCTCATGTGTTGATAGATCCTGGTGTTACTCATTCTTTTGTGTCATCTTCATTTATGAGTAGTACTGATTTGAACGCGAAAATCATGTATGAATTCCTTAGCATACATATACCTATGGGAGAGTTAGTGGTGTGTAAGCATGTATACCCAAATTGTAAGGTTAATATAGGGGAACATAATCTAAGTGTTGATCTTATTCCTTTGAGAATATGCACTTTTCATGCCATTCTAGGCACGGATTTCTTGTCAAAATACAAAGCCATCATTGATTGTGATAAAAAGCGAGTCAAGTTTAAAGTTGACAATGAAACAGAGTACATTTTCTACGGTGAAAGGAATGTACAAGAGAATTTAATTTCTGTGATTAAAGCTTCCAAAATGTTATAGAAAGGTTATGAAGCTTATTTAGCCTATGTGGTTGATTGTGGAAAGACCCCTGTCAGTATTGAATCTGTACTAGTAGTGAATGAATTTCCTGATGTATTTCTGGATGAGTTACTAGGTTTACCACCAGGAAGAGAAGTGGAATTAGTTATTGATTTGCAACCAGGAACAGCTCCGATATCTTTGGCACCTTATAGGATGGAGCTGGTATAAATGAAGGAATTGAAAGCACAATTGCAAGACTTACTTGATAAAGGCTATATTCAGCCAAGTGTTTCATCGTGGGGAGCTCCGATTATATTTGTAAAGAAGAAGGATGGAACCTTAAGATTGTGCATATTACAATGGACTTTGTCAGTGGATTACCTCAAACTCGACAGGGGTGTGATTCTGTTTAGGTAATTATGGATAGATTAACGAAATTGACTCACTTTATTCTGGTCAAAGTGACCCATTCTCTTGAAAATTTAGCTCAATTGTATATTCGGGAGATTGTAAGACTTTATAGGCTCCTATATCCATTGTTTCTGACAGGGATCCACGGTTTACATCCCGATTCTAGCCAAAGTTTCAAGAAGCTTTAGATACAAGGTTGAATTTCAGTGCAGGCTTCCATCAACAAACAGATGGGCAAAGTGAAAGAACTATTTAGATACTGGAAGATATGTTGAGATGTTGTGTTACAGAATTTCAAGGAAGCTGGGATGAGCATATACCTTTAAGGGAGTTCGTATATTACAACAATTTTCAATCCAGCATTGGTATGGCTCCTTATGAAACATTTTATGGGAGAAAATGTAGATCTCCAGTATTTTGGTCAGAGGTTGGAGAAAATCAGTTGTTAGGACCAGAAATAATCCAGAGAACAGTAGAGAAGGACAAGTAATCCAACAGAATCTGAAAGTAGCTCAAGATCGATGAAAGAGTTATACAGATTTAAAAAGAAGACCAATCAAGTTTGAGGTCGGTGAACAAGTTTTTTCTTAAGGTATTACCCTGGAAAGGTTTGTTACGATTTGGTAAGAGGGTAAGTTGAGTCCAAGATTATTGGACCCTACAAGGTGATTGAACGAGTTGGGCCAGTTGCTTATCGGCTAGAACTACCACAAAACCTTTCAAGCATTCATGATGTGTTTCATGTGTTAATGTTAAGAAAATATAGAAGAGACACTAGTCATGTAATACAAGATCCAGGGATTGAACTTTCACAAGATCTAACATATGAAAAAAAGCCAGTTGAAATAATAGTAAAAGAAGTGCGATTTTTAAGAAACAAGAAGATACCGTTAGTGAAAGTAAAGTGGCAAAGGCGTTCAAGAGAAGAAGTTACATGGGAAAGGGAGGAAGACATGAAGCAACTATATCCAAACTCATTTCAAACTTAAGGTACGTAAATTTTGAGGATGAAATTTCTTTAGTGGAAGAGACTATAAAATCCCAAACTTTTGAGATACTAATAATTAGCTATGCATGTGTTAAATCTTAGTTTTAGTTTTTCTTTTGGTGATTTTGTCGTGAATTTTTATGGAATGAATGTGTGAAAAGAGATGTAAACAATTGGGTGTAAGGTTATTGTAATGGATTAATATAGGGCTTTTGGAGTTTAAAAGAGGTTATGGGAATAAGAATTAAGGGTATGAAGTGTTTTAAGTATTTCAGGTTTATTTCGGGATGTTCGAGATTGTTTTAGCCTTAAAATTTTGTTTGACAGCATAACAGTACACCGTATTGTGTCTCTCAATACGCCGTGTTGTTTCAGCTGTCGAAGAATAATGTTGATAGTAGCTGACATGCCGCCGTATTATTACAACACAGCGTGTTGGATAACGTAACACGACGTGTTCTGATAACATGCCAGCATGTTACGCAGGTCTGATTGATTTTCTGTTTTATTAAACAACACGATCTCGTGTTCTACAATACGAGGTCGTGTCAGCCACAACTTTTGATAAAAAATCTCTAGAAAAATATGGAAATTTTGGATAATTATCATATATTTTTTATTTAAATAATTTAAATGTAAATAAGAGGAAGATTTTTAGGTTGGGATATCCTCCGAAAATGTGCTTCCCATTCCTTCTTCCCCTTCCACTTGGTTCTTCATCAACCATGGTTTTCTTCCTTTCAATCTTCAATTTTTCATGGCTTAGAGGTGTGATTTGAGCTTAAGAAGTGGTAGCTAGTTAAATTCCTTACTCAAGGCAAGTGTTATATCAACTTTAGTTTTTATTTTAATCTAAATCCATTAAAGCTAGTTTACGGGTTTTGAGCAAACTTGAGTTAAGAAATTTTAGTTAAATAAAAGTTATTATTATACCTTGTATATTGATTTATGTTTATTTTGGATTAAGAAGTAAGATTTGACTTGTGGTTTTGAAAGGGTTAAGTTGGTTTTATAAATATGAAAGAAGTTGTTTAAATCAAAATTCTTGATGAATAAGCTATTTTGATGAAACTCAAGAACGAATATAATGTTTTGATTTAGTTATTGGAAAGTTAAGTATTCTGTCGATTTGATGTTTTAAAAGGAAGAGTTTAGAAAGAGTAATGATTTGAAACTTTCAAAAGAAAAGTTTGTTATTGTTATAAAATTTTATTAATGGAACTTTGAATGTTGATCCTTTGGATTGTGAAATAAAAGTAAATATCCATCTAGAGTGTCCGGGAGATGCTTATATAGTAGAAGACCCATCTAAGTAGGGATAGGCATGTGTATACATATATACAAGTCATATCATTGTGTGGCAACGAAGTGAGAATAAGTCCCCACGTTGATAGGCGGCATATAGGGATATCCCGATGATTATATGATGTTTGTAATGTATTGAAAGGGGACTAACTCTAGGATGGATGAATTGTTTTGTAAATGTGACTATTTAAATTATTCATTTTCTTTATATTCGTATTATAATGATATTTTCTCTTGAGTATTTAAAAGATTATTTTATTTCAATAATTGATATACACTTGCTGGGACTTTATGTCTCACTCTTTTGTTGTTTTAATATTTTAGGAGACAAGATAGTAGAAAAGAAAGAAGAAAAGAAGCTAATGGGGTAGATCAAGAGGACAGGTCACATGCCACTGGAGATCATTCTGTTTAGTTCATCCATCTATATGTGTGTAAGTCTGTTCATACATGTTTTGTTGCAATTTGGATGACATTTTTGGTTGTGTTATGTTTGAAAACTAATAATTGTTCTTGTGTAAGAGGGATGATCCTCAAGTGTATGTAGATATTGGAAATAACTCTATGTGTGTGTTGTGGATGTTATATGCTAGATTGGTGAAATATAATTGTTGACAGGGAAATTGTTAGGTTTGATATTCCTAGTAGTAAGGGAACTCTTGCAACAGGAATTCTCGATATCCATCCATCTCCTATTGAATGTACTTACAAGGTGAGGATGTGACATGTAGCTACACACTACATAATCCGATTTATCTAACTAATACTGAGACCAAGGTGCTCAAAAGAATCCCTAATAAAAGCTTTAGACTTACAGATTCTAAAGTTATATGAACTAAACTTATATCTTAAAAAAATTTATTGGAACTTATTAAACATGATTAGAACTTAATCAGAATTTGTTGAAACTTATTATCACTTAATGGACTAATTTCAATTAAAAAATATTTAATATTTTAGTTACTAATATCATTATAATTATATTGGTATTATTATTTTAAATTATATATTTTATTATTATTGATGTTATTATAATAATAAATTATTAATAATTTATAATATTAAATTATCAATATTAAATATTATTATTTAAATATTAATTATTAATATTTTATCTCTAATTATCATAAATATAAAATTTTATCGAAATAATACTAATATTGATAATAATCATAATATTTATAAATAATTCATATACATAATTAAATGTAACATATTTTATTAAGTAATAATAATAACAATTATACTTTAAATCATATAGTTATTTCTTATTCACCATCAGAGTATTTTCTTTTTATTAAATATCATCCTTATATATATATATATATATATATAAAGTAATAAATTTACATTATTTCTATAAATATTTTATTATTATTTCTTTTTATGTAAAGTAAATTAAATTAATGAATATTTTATTATATTTTAAGTAAATATAATAGCAAATGGTGTATTGTGAGCATGGAATATTTTTGAGTATGTGATGAATCAACATCCGCTGACCTATTATGTTAAATGTGTATCTTTCTAAGTTAACCATGTGAGAAGTCCAAGGAACATTAAATTCGGGAAAAGGTCACGAGAGTCTGAGTTAAACAGCCAAATTTTGAAAAGTAAAAAAAGTAGAAAATCAACTGCCCGAGTGTAGATTATAATTGCAAGGCTATACATTTTAGTCATATGAATATAGTTGTCACCTTACCCATTAAAAAGCTACTTGAAGGACGAGATAAAGTTATAACCACACAACTATAATTTGTAGTTATACAGTTATATTTTATTCGATGGGTGTCAAATTCACAAAAAATACAATTTATAACTCAACTGTATTCTGGTACAACTAACTTGTAGCAAGCGTAAGCAGAGGTCGAACCCTAGAGAGCCAACTGCGGTCTCTTATCAATTATAAACAGGAAA
>CAOJCR014230996.1:0-15754 GCA_948330485.1 Euphorbia neoarborescens | reverse complement strand
TCAATTCAATTCAAACCCTAACACTAACATTCAATTCAATTCACTAATCCTAACAATTCAATTCAATTCAAACCCTAACACTAACAATCAATTCAATTCACTAATCCTAACAATTCAATTCAATTCAAATCCTAACACTAATAATCAATTCAATTCACTAATCCTAACAATTCAATTCAATTCAAACCCTAACACTAACAATCAATTCAATTTAAATTAATTTTATTGAAATAAAGAACTGTAATTAAAACCTGGACGGAGACAGCCGGCACATTGGTCGTCGGTGGAGTGACTGACGGTGGCGGTGGTCTGTGGTGTGGTGTGGGCCGGCCGGTGAAAGAATTGAGAGAAGAGGAGAGAATGATGATGGTGGCTGGCTGTCGAAGTTGAACAAATGAAGGAGGAGGGCTTGTGTTCCAGTTTTTATTTTTTTTTTTATTTTTGGATGACCGAACAACGTCATTTTGGTTTTTTTCCAAAAACAAAAAAAATTAAAAACTGAGAGGGACAGGACAGTAGCAGAGACGAAGACCGGAGAAGAGGGAAGACAGAGGGAGGGACGGCGGCGACGATAACTGACCAGGGCGGGGGAGATTAAAAAGCCCGGGGGTATTAATGATTTCCGGCGACGAGGGGAGGTGGTCGCCCACCCCTGCCTCCCCTTGTCTCCGCCACTATAGATTGATACAAAAGAATGAAGCTTGTTATTACCCAAACACTCTTCTATGCCTCTTATAATGGAAATTGTGTTTGTTCTGATTCTTAGTTATAAAAAAATTTGCTTCTTATTTTGTTACCTTTTCTGTAAATTTAGTTATCTTTATTTTCAATTTTAAGTCCATTAATTCAAAACTCATTGCTTTTGTGGCCTATTTGTTGACTTTTACACAACATTCGTTGCCTTTGAAAAAATAATTCCTTCCCATTTGGTTTTCTTTTTCGTTGCTTTTGCTATATATTTTGTTGCATTTGGATAATGATTCTCATTGCTTTCAAACATATGTTGTTGCTGTTGAACCAAAATGTTGTTGCCTTAACTCTGAATTCGTTGCTTAATATTTAAATAGATATATATTTAGATTACTAAGGCAACAATATTTTCGTTGCATTTGTGTCCATTTTTTTTGCCTTTGATATTTCCTATATTTTGTTGCAATATATTTAGTAACATAAAGCAATAATACTAATTTGTTGCCTTAGAAAATTTTTTGTTGCCTTAGGGAGCAAAGGTAATGCGCAATATACCAACATAGTACTGTTCATGTTTTTCGTTGCCTTAGACCTTTTTTTACCCTAATGCAACGAATTCAGTACCAAATGTAACAATTTTTTTTGTTGTCGTAGGCCATCTATGGCATAGTGTGCATTTCAAACGAATAAGGTAAGATTTTGCTTGACTAATTCAAAACTAACATTATTGCAGGTGAAGGAGTGAAAACACTTTTCGACTGGCTAAAGTCCAGTCTAGAAGAGTTGGCGGTGGCATACCAGACACCATTGTTGAATATAGGAGATCCCCCGCTTTTCAAGCGAATCTTGGGTACAGTCCATAGGGGTAATTTGAATCCTCCTACATTACCAATTTACAGAGGAAAGACGGACCCGGTCATCTACCTCAGGAGGTATTCCATCCTAATGAGCGTGGCCAATACGGATGAGATCCTGCTATGCAAGATGTTCTCATCAACATTAGATTGACCAATGTGCTACTAGTACGATGGACTACCACCCGGCTCGATTGATAGCTAGGAGGAGCTGTAGAAACAATTCGTAGCCAAATTTGTAGGATCAATACCCGCTAACACAGCAACCCAGGTACTTAACAAAATCATCCAAAGACCGGAAGAACCATTGAGAGAATACATTGACCGGGTGAATGATGCTTGCGTGAGCATAAAAAACCTAGAAACTAACATAGCTTGTGAAGTTATCATAAGGAACACCACTAGTGAAAGGCTCAGACAATGCCTGGCCTCCCAAAAACCATGTGATCAGGTACAACTCATAACTATATGTAAAGATTGTGTAGAAGTAGATAAAGTGCAGGGCCCCAGGCCAGATCGAGGAAGAAGGAATCAAGATGGTGACAGGTCAAGAAGGGAAAGCTGAGACCGAGACCGAAGTCAAAAAGGAGAAAGAGACCATACCAAAATCAGGTTCACACCCCTAAACGCTTCTTTAAGCGAAGTACTCTTGTCCATTGTGGACAGTGAGCTGAGTAGGGAAGTCAATCATCCCAATGTTAAAAAAGGTCAGGTACTCGGTCTAAACAAAGAATTATATTGCAGGTTTCATAGAGCACAAGTCCATCACACGGATGATTGCCGGGTCTTGGCAGAGGAGATCGAAAAACTAATTCAAAGAGGAAAGCTTGGGCGGTTCGTAGAAAGATAGGAAAAAAAGAGCAAAGAGCCAGACAATAAGGAAACTCCGGAGAGGCCGAGCAAAAAGCACAGAGGAGTAATAATGGTCATAGCCAATGGACCCAAAGCCGAACCAAGTCTTAAGAAACCAAAACATAATCCAAAAGAATACAAAGGTAAGACAGATCTAAATGAAACTTTCTTAAAACTAACCAATATGGATGCAGGACACACAAACGCTCTAGTAATAGAAATGACCATAGAGCAATACCTAGTGAAAAGGGTCCTAGTAGACACCGGAAGCGCGGTGAACCTGATCATTAAACACGCGGTAAGCAAGCTGAAGATACAGGAAGAATGTATCCAACCGACATATACTCTAGTAGTTGGTCCAGGTGGTGCACCGGTTCCCCTATTAAGTCAATTCATCATGAGCATAGTGGTGGGAGACGAAGAGCCTACCTACAAAACCGAGGAATTATTCCTAATTGTAGATTCGAGGATGGCTTATAATGCCATCCTTAGGAGACCATTCTTGGTTCCATCCGAGGCTGTAATTTCTTATAGGTACCTCGCGATGCAAATACCAACTTCAAAGGGGACGTCCATATGCAGAGGAAATCAGCAGGTGGCACAGAAAACGTACATGGCCTCGCTAAATACCGAGGAAGGAGAAGTAGAAGATTCAAAAACTAAGCAAGAATCTACACAGAAGACATCAAAACCTTGGCAATAGCAGAAAACAAGCTAATCCAAATATTAAAAGAATTAGAGCCGGATATGAAGGAAAAAAATACTAAAAGTGCTAACTGAAGAGGAGAAGACCTTTACCTAGAAAGAAGACCTAGTACCCAAGGTAATTACTAAACATAGTTTAAATGTTAATCCTAAAGCTAACCCCGTAACGCAAAAAAAAAGGAGGCAAAAGGCCATAAAAAAAGAGATAGCCGATCTGCTGAGAGCAAATCACATTAGGCTCGTACAATACACCGAATGGCTAGCCAATATGGTGTTAGTAAAGAAGCCCAATGGGAGCTATCGAATGAGTGTTGACTTCATCGACCTCAATAACATGTCTGAAAGACTTTATCCCCTACCAGCCATTGACCAGCTAGTGGACAACACAGCCGAGCACACAATCTACTCTATTTTAGACGCCAAAGATGGACACCATCAAAAAGCTATGGATCCAACAGACGAAGTAAAAACTTCATTCATAACCATGATGGTACGTATTGTTATACAAAAATACCTTTTGGTTTCAAAAATGCAGGTGCTACATACCAGAGCCTAGTAAATGAAATGTTTAAGGAAACAATCGGTAAGACCATAGAAGTGTATGCAGATGACATAGTCATCAAAAGCAAGAATCGAGAAGAGCATTCAGAACACATCCGAGGGATCTTCTATATACTATTAAAGTACAGACTCACACTTAACCCAAAAAGTGCATATTCAGGGTTAAGGGAGGTAAGTTTTTTGTTTTTTTAGTTTCTCACAGGGGTATTGAAGTAAACTCGTCCAAGATAGAGGCGATTATGAGGATGAATCCACCTCGTAACCTAAATGAGGTCCAGAAGCTAAATGGTCAGATCAACGCCTTAGGGTGATTTATCTCTTTCTCAACGAGACGATGTCTTCCATTTTATAAGGTAATAAAAAAGAAGCCCAGGTTTTCCTGGAATGGGGAGTGCCAGAGGGCGTTCGAAGACCTCAAGAGTTTTCTCAGTTCAACTCCTCTACTCAGTCAACCGAGAGAAGGTGAAACCTTGTTCATATACCTATCAGCAACGGACAAAGATGTGGGAGCAGCCTTGATCAGAGAGAAAGATTCACAGAGGTTTCCAATATACTACATCAGTAAGGTGTTGAAGGACGCGGAAACTAGATACCCTCGTATAGAAAAGATAGCCCAGGCTCTACTCTTTGCATCTGAACGGCTTCGTCCTTATTTCCAGGGGCACCCTATCACGGTACGTACTAACTTACCATTGAGAAAAATTTTGCAGAGACTAAACACTTCAGAAAGGCTAGCCGAGTGGGCAGTATGGCTAGATGAGTTCGACATCAGCTACGAACTAAGAAAGGCTTTAAAAGCCCAAATATTGGCAGACTTTATAGTAGAATTTGCCGACTAGAGCCTACCCCAGCACTTCATTCGAAGCAGTAGGAAGTCTATGTAGATGGATCTTCTTCAATAGAAGGAGCGGAATAAGAGTAGACATCTGAGGACCAAGTAAGTTAAGATTTCAATACGTAGTCAAATTAAATTTTACTATAACAAATAATGCTTCAGAATACGAAGCATTGATCAAAGGATTAGAACTAATCAGAGAGTGAGGATCGGACCAGGTGACGATCAAAAGCGACTCTAGATTAGTCACAAACCAGGTTACCAAAATGTTTTGAACCAAAGAACCAGGGCTAGAAAAATATTTAGCATGAACTCAAAAGCTCATAGTAGACTTAGAGGAAAAGGGAATCCTGTGGAAGATGGTAAACATACCATGAGAAGACAACAATGAGGCAGATAGAATAGCCAAAGCAGTAGTGCATCCCCAAGAATGGCAATCTCTAAATTGCCCGTTTGAGATACAGGAGCAACCAACCAACATAGAGGAGGAATCTTTGGTGACCGAGATAAAGGCAATGGACTGGCGAGGACCCATACGAGAATACCTACAGTCTGATATACTGCCTAAAGATAAGGGGGGAGCAACAAAGATAGTAAAGAAATCATCCAGGTACGCAATAATAGGTAACAGGTAACGAGTTGTTTCGTAGGTCCTTTACACATCCATGGCTGAAATGCATTTTGAAAGATGAAGGAGATTACATTCTGATAGAGATGAATAAGGGGATTTGTGGATCACACTAGGGAGCATCCACAGTAATCAAAAGAGCAAGGTTAGTTGGATACCTCTAGGATAGCATGGACGAGGATGCTAAAGAGTGCATAAAAGCTTACTCGTAATGCCATATCAATGCCCTAAGAAGTCATTTACTACCAGCAGAACAGACACCGATATATACGGCATGGCCATTCAGTATTTTGGGCATAGACTTAGTCGGACCAATGGCATAAGCAAGCAGGTAGAGGAAGTGGCCTAGTGGCGGTGGATCATTTCACTAAGTGGATAGAAGCTGAACCGCTTTCTTCCATAACACCAAAAAAAGTGATATCCTTCGTTGAAAACCAAATCATCATGTGGTTCAGGATCCCAAAAAAATCGTTTCAGATAATGGAACCCAGTTCACAAGTGAGAAATTTCAAGAGTTTTGTAAAAGCTTTAAGATCGAGCACAGATGCTCATTGGTGGCCCACCCTCAGAGCAATGGGTAAACCGAAGTATCCAACCGAACCATTGAGAATTGGCTGAGAAAGAGGTTAGCTAAGTATAAAGGAGCTTGGCTAGATTACCTCAACCACGTGTTCTGGGTATATAGAACCACGCCAAGAATAGCATAAGGAGAAATCCCCTATGTTTTAACATATGGAATGGAAGCAATGATCCTGGATGAAGTAGGAGCACCAAGTGAAAGGGTGATGCACTACTCAACAGAAGAAAATGACCTTAACATGAGGAATATCTTTGAGTCACTTGAAGAAAAAAGAGAGAAAGCATATACTGATGGCATCATACAAAAGAAGAATTGCCAGATACTATGATAGACGAGTGAAGACAGTCCAGTTCAAAGAAGGAGACTTAGTACTCAAGGATATGAATGCATCCCAGAGTTCAGAAGGAAAAGGAAACCTTGGCTCAAACTGGGAAGGGCCATACCGAATCAAAGGAGCCACAGGACCCGCCACCTACAAACTCTGCCAAATGGATGGACGAGACATTCTAAGAACCTGGAATGAAAGGAACCTCAAAAGATTCTTCTTAGAGCAATAAAACAAGACTGCTATACTCTTTTCCTGACCCGACAGTTTTATCCCATAAAAAATAGGGTTTTTCCCTGGTAGATTTTTAACGAGGTAGCCAGTCAGCTAATGTATTTTCCCCAATAGTGGGCTATATATAAACATACTCAAATTGTTGAATCTCAATAATGTCTTGCCTGGAAAGATTATAACTTTACTTGAACAAGCCGAACTGAGTGTCAAATAGTTTATAAAGTTTAAATTTTATTATTTCTGAAAAGAATAATAAAACAAAGAGCCAAAGAGTTGGCTAAAAGTTAAAGGTCTGCTAAGCCAAGTGTCAAATAGTTAGCAAAGTCTAAGTTTTATTAGTTTCGAAAAGAATAATAAAGCAAAGGGCTAAAAAGTTGGCTAAAAGTTAAAAATTTGGTAAAGACGAACCAAGTGTCAAAGAGTTGACAAAGTTTAAGCTTTATTATTTCTAAAAAGAATAATAAAGCAAAGGGCCAAAAGTTTGGCTAAAAGTTAAAGGTTGACCGAACCGAGTGTCAAATAGTTGGCAAAGTTTAAGTTTTATTATTTCCAAAAATAATAATAAATCAAAGGGCCAAAAAGTTGGATAAAAGTTAAACGTTTGCTGAACCAAGTGTCAAATAATTCGCAAAGTTTAAGTTTTATTATTTCTGAAAAGAGTAATAAAACAAAGGGCCAAAAGGTTGGCTAAGAGTCAAAGGTTTGGCCGAATCGAGTGTCAAATAGTTGGCGAAGTTTAAATTTTGTTATTTTCAAAAAGAATAATAAAGCAAAGGGCCAAAAAGTTGGCTAAAAGATTTGGTCAAGACAAACCAAGCGCCGAACAGTTGGCAAAAATCAGTTTTATTACATCTTGAAAGAGGGATAAAACAAAAGTAGGGCAAAAAAATGGGTCAAACTGAGAATGGTTAAATCTAATCGAGCGTCAAAAAGTCGGTTAAGAATAAGTTTTATAACATCGGGAAAGATCAATAAAACTAAGGGTTAAAAGATTGGCTAAATGGAACCGAGCACCAAACAATTACATCTTAAAAGATAAATAAAGCAGGAGGAGGGCCAAATAGTTGACCTAGTTAAAAATGGCTCAGTCTAAACCATATGCCAAAACAGTTGGCCTACATAAAGCAGGTGTCTAACAAACAAGAAAGGTAAACTGTTAATGTTAAGTGAGGCGTATTTAGCATTAAAAGAGACAGGTAAAAAGTACATCCAAAAAGTTCACATAAAAAACAAAAAAATAAAATCACTGTGTGGGCCTAGTAGAAGGCCCAGGATCTGAAACAAGAGCAGCCACATCCTTTGGGAGAGCTTCAATGGATGGTTTGGTAACTAGGATTGGAGCAGTTTCGTCACCCAGATGAACCTCTCTAACCAGAGAATCTCTTAGCTCCTAGGGGGTAGAGACACTTTGCTGAGATTCTCTCTCCTGGAACTCCTTTAGCTCCTCAACAGTGGGAAACTTGACCGTCTTGTACACCACCCTGGGATAACGAGAAGTATAGCTAGCATAAACCTTTTCTCTGTATAGTTGAGCATACTAGAGATACATGGTGGATGCCTCCTCTAGCTCAGCTAACACAGCGGCTTCTTTAGATTAAAGCAGAGCTTCAGAAGTAGCCTTTATCTCAGCAAGAGCTTCCTCGTGGTTCTTTCTCAACTCGGCCATCTTTTTATCCAAATCAGCCATCTTCCAGTCCCGGGTCCTCTTCAAATTAGCCACTTTATGGGCCCGGGCCCTCTCGAATTCCTCCAGGTAAAGAGACATCTCCCGAAATTGCTCCTTAAGCTCTCTCTTCATCGTGTCTTGCTGCTCCTCATGAGCTTAGAGATGGGTCATATGCTCTCTAATGGTGGATAGGTAAGGCAAAACCTAAACACAATTACTTATATCAATAACCGAATACAAGAAAACAATAGGGAACATCAAAAGTGAACACTTACGGAGGCCACCACTTTAAAGACACGATTGGAGAGCACTTGATAAGGCATTGACCCAAGAGATACCGATTTATCAGTAAACCAAGCTCACTTCCCAACTTTATCCACCAAAAGTTGAGCAAGGCTAGGAGGGTCCTCGGGGGCAGCACTCTCCTGTTACAAGAAACAAAAGTTAGAAAACTCTACAGTTAGAATTTACAAAAACAAAAGGTTACCTTGTCAAGTCACTTTTATTTCTAAGGATGAACCGGTTCAGGAGAAGGCGAGGGATCCAGGGGTGGAGGAGAAACCGGACAAACCATATGGCAGGGGGAAACATTCTTCGATAAAGGAAAATCCTTAGTAAGAGGAAGAATCTGTCTCTCGTCCTAGAAAACCAAGTTCTTGTTCTAGGCGATAACTTCTTTTTGCAAAATAAGTTACTGAACATAGGGAAGACATGATAACGTAAGCTGAAAAATAAAAGAACAAGTAGTTAGTGCCTTTGGGAACTACAATGGTAGGACGAAGCATACAGACTTTATGATCCTTCTCTTCATAACGGATGAGAGGAATTCATTGTGCAAGAGCCCACACTACTTCCTTAAAAGTCCAATTACGACGGGGCACCTGGCTCAGTCTCCGTATCCTCCAGTCACCAGGATCAGCCATGCCCTCTCTCCAACGCAAGGAGTCTACCGTCCTCCAAACAACAGGGAATTAGGGAAAACAAGTCCGGGGATCCAATTTGATATAAAACCAAAATTCTTTAAAGTCATGAACTGACTATACACGGTTTGAGAGATCGCACCAAAGCTTTTTATGTTTGCCAAAAAAGATACCCCTATGCGAAGATTGGGGGTTAGAAGAAGGCGGGCTAAATCACCATCAAAAGAAAATCCTAGATTCCAACAGATCCAGTACTCCGCACATAATTCGACCTAGGAATTCGGGTGTAACTGGGCTGGACAGAGTTGAAAGGCATTTAAAACATCGGCTAAGCAAGAGAACAAGGGTAGACAAACCCGTTGACGATATAGTGAAGATAAATTGAGAATTACCTAATGGGAGGATTAATAATCCGGTCAGAATGGCTAGGTAATAGTACTTCTACCTACCTTAACCATATGTACTGCTCCCTACACTTGGCGATGTGCAAAGGGTGTATCCTAGAGGGGATATCACTAATACGCTGGATGCGTCTTAAGGATTCAGACCTATTCAATTCAGTGTTATTAGGGGTACATGAGCTAGAAGATGAAGGATCAGAATACATTGTCTGAATCTATTATTAGGCAAAAAAATAGAATCATTCACAAAGACATTTTCTAGAAAGAAAGTGATAAAAAAACAATATCAACAGTTGTGCATACAGAAGTCACTATATAATCTAAGAATTAGTCCAACAAGCTGCTCATCTACTACATACCGATGAAGAAATTGTTCATAAAGAAGAAAAGAAAAATCCATTCATATTAATACCAGCCTCACAAATAGATATCTTTCGAGCATAACAAATGAACAGGAAGGCATAGAAGGCAAATCAATAGCTAGAAAGTAAGAAAGAAAAAAATACATGTTGAAAAGAAGAAGATAAAGACTCAAAAAATGGGGAGGGCTTCAAGAATCTTGTAGAAAAATAGAAGAAGAGATAAAAGATGAAACGAAGCATTATAACCCTTTATAAACTCCTCTACGGGTAATAATGACCTAGAAGTCTAAACCCTAATAAATGGAAACAATTGATAGGGTGGGCACTAGGCACGAGGAAGGCACATTAATGATGGAAGAGACATTTGAAATGACAAAAGGCGGTTCAAATATTCAACAGATAGCCTTCCTTATTAGCCTTGAAAAGGCTAACTGATATAAAGAGAGGACTTGATAACAATACGGAGACCGACTATAACGTCGGTGGACCAAATTGTTGTAAGTATAAAAACCGAGCAATGCACCTCGGGTATCCAAGAAAACATTGCTTCATTATAGGTAAAGACCAAGCAAGTTATGCACATACCGGACCGAGTATAGGACCCGGTATATGCATAAAAAGGAAACAAATACATTAAGGATTGAATCATCGGAGCCTTCAATAGGTTTGATTCCTTTCCTTATCAATATAGATCCATGTCCATAAATAGACATCCAAGTCATAAATGTTCCAACGATTATTATTACAAAGAAGCATATAAATACAAAAGGCCATGATCAGAAAAAGATACCTCATTCTACACTTATTCTCAAGTACTCTCATTGCTTTCAATATAATTAGTTCACTATCTGACTTTAGCATCGGAGTCTCCCCCATCGGGACCAACCGATGTTCATCTTTGTTCTTTGCTTCTGTGTAGATCCTTACCAGAAAGTGAAGGACACTCTTGTTCTTGCCTGAATGTCGATCCGATTTCTAGCCAAGAACATCACTTCTAATCCAATTGTTTCTTTATAACCCTCTGAGGGAAAGGCAACCTAGGCATATAAACCCTAACTAGATTAGAAGCTTTCTCATTATCTAGTGTAGTAGAAGGAATATTAGAAATTGATTCAGATTTTCTTACCTCTCTCGTACATACCTATGTATCTGGAGATTGACTGGTAGTCTCAGAATCTATTGCCTCCACCTCACTAACACTCATAATAGTGATTGAGTGAGCTGTCTCCCTCGGGTTTTCTTTGGGTTCTATTCGGTAGTACTAGATAGACTGCCTTGAGGCCTCTCTTACCTCTCTCTATTCATCTTAGCCATTGGATTACTCAAATATATGCAGTATGCTTCATTGTCGGCAAGCCGAGCTGATATGTCTTTTAGTAAAGACAACGCAACATCATCTTAATTCCGAGGAGAAGGATGTTGCTAAGACTGGATATAATGATCAAGGCCTTAGCTAACCCCTGGTTATAATGCTCATAATGAAAAACATTTTGATTATTTCCATATGATAAATTAGGGTGTTGAAATCTCCTCCCATAATTATTATTATTATTGTAAGCTGAATTATAGGTGTTTGAATTATTATACCTGGGATTTCCTTATACATAGCTTACATTTTTGGAACTCTGGGCAAATAGATTTCCCACTTCCCTCTCTTGACCCTGATGACCCCTCCATAAGTAACGTACAATACCTGTTGTTGTGCACCATTTAAGTTGAATCGGGAAATCATCATATCAAGATTCCTGTTCATGTCATCCATGGTGGGATTGGACTATCCCACCTTATCCATGTGTATGTCTCTCCTAGATGGCATCTCGGGCTGCCATAATGTACTCTTCCTTGCTAACTCTGCTATCACTTCTTCCGCTTGAGCAGCTATCTTCTTACAGATGTCCCCACCTACAGAAGAGTCCATATAGCATGATTTGCAGGGGTTAGACCATGGAAAAAAGTACTTACTTATGTGAAACGAGGTAGATCAAGGTGGGGAAAAATTTTGAGTAGCCTTTGGAAGTGCTGCCAAGCTTCATTCATTATCTCTGTCCCAAACTGATGAAACCCAGTAATCTCATTTTTTAATTGAACTATCTTGGAAGGAGGGAAGTAATACGACAAGAATTGTTCTTCCATTTGATCCCAAGATGTAATAGAACCAAGCCTTAGCGACTTGTACTACTCCAAGACTCCTCCACTTAGAGAGAATGGAAATAACTTTAGTCAAACGACATCTTGAGGCACTCCATTTAGCTTCAATATATCTGCAACCATTAAAAATCTATCTAAGTGACGTTAGGGTTTTTAGATATACCTCCACTGAATTATCCACTACTCTACACTAGCTAAATCATGTTTGTCTTAAGCTAAAAATTATTAGTTGCGGTCATAGAAAGTACCATACCATCCCTATTTCTTAGTCTATATAGATCCATAAGGTCAGACGTAACCATATTGTCACGATAGCCCCTATATCCTCCAATTGTGTGATGATTCACCTGGCGTTGCTCCTGATCTCTAATCTCAACCTTCAACCTTTATCTTAATTCAGCTTCCCTTACGTATCTTTTAGCACATTCAAATTCAAATCTCTCCCTCTCGCTCTGAGCTCTACTTCAGTTCTTAATTGTTCAGCGTGCATCTGAGCTTCTTAGTTTCTGTATTTACTACGAGTTCTATAGCTAGAACATTCAGTCTCACAATCAAAGAGCAAAGAGTCAGAATTAAAAGAGTGAGTTTGTATACATTAAAAAGAAAAGAATAAAATAAAATACTGCAGTAAAAAATTAAATAAAAAATAAAGACTCAACCAATAAAAAAATTAAAGACTCAAACAAATATACATATAAACAATACTTAAATAAGTTATTCGACCTTTGGTTCAATGTTGGAGGAAAATAAATTCCCCATAACAGTGCCAAAACCTTGATGCGTGTCAGCAATAATATGAAAACTAATGCTCTGATCACTCAACTAAAGGCAGTGTACCCTGTCATTTGTCAAGTAATAAAATTATGGTCTAAAAGTTCAGGTATTAATCACACAAAGAAATACCCTACAATCACAAAACTACTAGGGTTCCTATAGCGTGTTTAAGCGTGATAATAAAATAATTTGAATGAAAATAAAATTGAACTAAACTATCCTAATGATCCACTTCCAATTCTCAAGTTATAACGATCTCAATTTTACCAACTAAGGCTTTTTACCTGATCTATGAATATTAATAGGCATGAAACTACTTACTATGCAAGAAATTGATTTTAGGTTAATTAAAAACCCTAGATCATGCAAAATTAATAACTGAATCAGCTTATCCACATGCCTTAGTTATTCCTTAGTTTAGTTATTCCTTAGTTTGTTAATCCTTTTTCTGAGACAAACTAATTCTAGAGGCTAAAAAACTACGAGTTTGTATGTTCCACGTATTTGTCAAGTCCAACCTAGAGTTTATTCCAAATAGAACCACGAATATGCACCTTTAATTGATATAGAACCTCATGAGACTAAAACATTCATAAACATACAAATCACGAGAAACAAAATAATTAAACTCTAAAACAATAAACTTATTTCACAACATAGTTATAAAACAATTTAATCACATGCAATCGATTCAATTAATGGTGAAGAATCTAACAAGATGCTCAAACAAAAAGATAAGAAAACTTATGCCCTTCATTCATTCAAATGGATTGCAAAAATGTACTTGAACAAAGATGATCCTCTATGGAAAGATAATCCGAAGAATTCAATCGTAAAAGGAAAGATTCATCAATAGATAAACATAATTCCGTGATTAAATAAAAGAAATCAAATTACAAACTCTAAAGAAAAAGAAGGAAGAACGATATTCAAATTCTCTCTACAATAAAGGTGAGAAAAACAATTCTAAGATGGCCTAAAAATATTCATAATGTTTTATTTATAGGTATAGGGTAGTAATCTAAAGTTTGGAATCGATAGGGAGTCGATTCAGATTAAAAATATGAAAATTAGGGTTTCCTTATCGTGACTCGTCAAGCTATCTGCGAGTAAACTAGGCTGAATCGTCGAGTAACCCCCAAATGCTCATCGAGTTGATGCTCCAGTAACCCCTCTAGAATTCATATTTGTGCTCGAGTCCCATGCTCGTCGAGTAGGCTCAATTACACATCAAGTTGCACCTCTTGCTCGTCGAGTACTAACTTGAGCCAACTCATTGGAAAAACATGCTTATGCTTGATTCGGTGACTCGCTGAGTAGCCTTGCTTGAGTAGCTCCTTTCTTTGACAGCTTGCACACTCTTCATCGTATCAGCCATAACATTCACATTCGATGTCCAAATCTGAAAATTCAAGATCTGTTGGAATGATGAAATAATAATATTCAACTTTGTTTGTGATAAGCATCTCCAAAATCGGCCTCTAACTATCTTGAAATTCACTCCAAAGATGTTGGAGAATTAAACATGGACTCAAATCTCACACGTGTGCATCTTTCACATACTCGATTCGGGCCTCATTACCTACATCCATAACACGATCAAACACATCAAAATATATAAGCCTTGGTCTTTAGAGACCTCAGAACAAAGAAACATAAAACACACGAATAGACTGAAAAATAACCGAAATTCTCACAAAATCCTAAATACAACTAAAAACCAAAAACACAAGGAATAATCATCAAAACACACGAAATGAGTCAAGTTAAGTACCATTTGAATATGAATAATGTCCAAAATATGAGGTCAAAATCGACCTTATCACGCACCAGCCACTATCGCCAGTATGACTGAAAGTCGCCAAAGGCGACACACGTGGTATTTTCCACTATCGCTAACACGACTTTGATGTCACCATGAGGATAGAACTGCTGTAAATAGCATTTTTATAGTTTTGCTACCTTTTAATTTCTCCATCGGACAATTTTAAGTGCTTTATGTCTCATTAATTGACCATAAATGGTCTGTAACTGCCCATTAGTGACAAGTAATCATCCTATTTATTACCATTAAACCATTTAATATTTTTTTTCTATAAATATATGTCATTTCAGATATAGCTTACGTGCAAGAAACATTTGAGAAAAAGCTTTGGAAATTTTATTCCTTTAAGAAAAGCTTTATTCTTCATTGAGTCCGGTGAAAATTTCGAGCACACAGTTAAGAGTTCGTTCAACACTTATCGTTCTATTCTGGAAGACAAGATTCAGTCGAAATTATTGTCTTAAAAAGAGTTTTCTATAAGCCTCAATAAAATATGCAATCTAAGTGAAAGGTTTTGGTAATTGTATGTTACATTTAATTTTGCTTGTTTAATTATATCATGCAATTATTTATCTATAATTTTCTTATTTTCTGTAGTCTGGTTGACATGAGTAAAATAATATCTTTTGTGTATTAATTCACTCTTTGTTAACTCTTTTTTCCTACTCCCAATTGAACTCTCCTTTGCTTATATAAATTGGTTTCTCTTCATGAAATTCACATGAACATACAACAAGAAATTTATACTTCTTTTCCAAAGATTGTAAAATGCTAATACTTGTTGGACTTTGGTGTTGGTAAATGGTTGTATGAAAAATTGTAGTAGATGGGGATAAGATAGAAGCCTCCATCACCTTCCTTCTCCACATTCCTTCTCCATATTCCTTCTTCCAAACCTTCCTTTCCCAACCACTTGTTGTTAGCATTTGGTTTGGGTTATTGGTTTTTGGTTTTGTTCCAACCATATATGTCTATATATAGGAGTGAAGGGATGGAGTTTTAGATATGGAAATCCAATCCAAAAATTAATTGGAAATAAGTTTCCTTCTTCTTTCTTTAAGTTTTCTTTGAGAAAATTTTAAAGTCGTTTGTGTTCCCTCTTGAGTCCAGTGAAAAATCGAAGCGCATGGTTGAGAGTTCGCTAACGCTTGTCGTTGTATCCTGAGAGACAAAATTCAGCCGGAATTATTGTCTTAAGGAGACTGTCCAACAGGCCTCGACAAAACTAATTATTTGCAGTCTCGGTTGAAAGATTTTTATTCTAGTTACCTTGTTATTTTATTTCCTAGCAAAACTAATACCTGCAATATTCTTTGTTCATTGTAATCCGGCTGAGTACCTACTGAGTACGGAAATAATAATATTTTCTGTGTATTATTATTATTATTTTATTT
>CAOJCR014229700.1:0-14323 GCA_948330485.1 Euphorbia neoarborescens | reverse complement strand
ATACGGTTTGTAGGGCATATAAGTAGTATTAAATAAGTATTAAAGTAGTATTAACAAATTTACTGCCATTCTTAAACTACTATATGTTGCATTTTTTATTTGTACTATATATAGTAATGAGACTATTTTTTTATATTTTATTATATTTTTACTTTATAATATCACTTTGATATGTTATTTTTTTAATTTAATTAAAGATAAAATAAAAAAATTAATTAAAGATAAAATAGGAAAAAATTAATGGGCAATGCTATATTGGCACACTCTAAGTTGATACAATTGACACATTTAATGTTTCAGCCCTTGGATCATTGGATATGTATTTCAATCATTGGATTATTCGATGATTCTGTAGATCCAAGGGTTGAAACATGGAATGTGTCAACTGTGTCAACATTCCATGTGTCAATATAGCCTTGCCCAAAATTAATTACTTAAAATATTTTGATGTTTGTGTAGTCTAAACTATTACTCATATTCTTTAATATAAATTGTTTTATATTTTTATCTTATTTTTATGTATAATTTTATGATATCAATATAATTTTTATAATATATTTATTCTTATTTAAAATATAAATATTTTAATAAAACTTATAAATAGAAAAATTTTAGAAAATATAAAAATAAATTAATTATTATTAAATATATTTTAGATTATAAAAATATTTGTAAAAAAATTAAAACGGTTTATATTAAATAAAATAAATAAATAAAATATTAATGGAAAAAAGTCAAAATGACCAGCTGACTAGCTCCGCCATCGCACAATACCATAAACCATCAAGAACGAAAATTTCCTGCTTCCTTCGTTTCTGAATTAGGTTATTCAGTTGATTGGATCCAATGGCGAGAGCAGGAGGCATAACGAACGCTGTCAATGTAGGGATTGCTGTTCAAGCCGATTGGGAAAATCGAGAATTCATCTCTCATATCTCACTCAACGTTCGCCGTCTCTTCGAATTCCTTCTCCAATTTGGTATTTTTTCCCTCCTTCGATTTTTATTTCTTTTCTTTGTAATTCTGGTCAATGGTGCTGATTTCCCCTTTCAGAGGCTACAACAAAGAGTAAATTGGCGTCGCTCAATGAGAAGCTTGATACACTGGAGCGACGTCTTGAGCTGCTTGAAGTCCAAGTGGGTACTGCTGCTGCCAATCCTTCCCTTTTCGCTACGTGATTCTGTTATTTGTGCTGGTTATGCTTTCCTGTAAACCCTCCATCTTGTTTGTATTCTGCTTCTGAACTGCCTATACTTGATCTTGTATCTCTCTTCATGAGTAATATATATATTTGTTCTTTTTCTGCCTTTTACGTTTCCGCTTATGGTGATCATATTTTAAGAGTAAGGGCCTATTTAGCTGACGGGGAAACATTTTATGTTTCTCCATTGCCGCCTTGAGAAATTGTTACAAAAAAAAATGTAGTAGTTTATTTGTCTTTATAATAAACTAACAGTGTTATCGAAGATCATCGATCATAAATTTAACAGTACTAGAGGGAGGGTCAAAAGACCACTCTTTGGGATCTGACTTTGGAATCAAAATACTCCGAGAGTTACAATTTAAATAAAAAAATATAATGGTATAATTTATAATAAAAACTCATGGGTTTCGACGATTCAACAAAGGTTTCGTGTCCTTTGAGTATAATTGCCTAATTGAGAGGATTTGGTTATAGGAGTTTGCCTACTAATAAATTCTCCTTTGATCATTTTCATTTGAAATGGGAGCGTATTCTTGTTTGTCTTTCGAATTTTCCGTCGCAAGTGTCACTGGTTTCTTTGAGGTGAGAATCTGTTTCGCTGGGCATGGAAAGCTGCTTACAGTTCATTTGACAGTTTGGGTTATAAGTTGAAGAGATAAAAACATGCTTGGCATGGTTAGTTCATGGATGGTGGATACATTTAGGTGAAAATGTCATCTTTGGGAGGATATTTCAGTTCTCAGAAGTTAATTTTCTCTTAGAGTGATGCCTTCTGTTCTAGTTGGTTATGAACTAATGATGTAGCATGAGTCCAGTGTGAGGTATATATGCTAGTTAGGAAGATGTGGGTAGAGTATTAGAGGCTTTAATGATAGTTTTGTGTTGATTATCTAGGAGGAAGTGACATTTCATCCCCTTTTCTCATCAAATGTAGTTATTGGACTCTATGAATTGTGGACAAGCAACTTCAACTAGTTTAACATACTTTTATCTTTCTGTAACTAAATTTTTTGCTGCTTTTCACCTCTGATGACTTTTAATGATAGATATCCATACCTTTTGATGGAACATAAACTAGATCCAGTACCCATATTTCTTTTGACTGTTGTGGACTGAAAAACGAAGCAGCTAAAGTTAAGAATTTCATGATATGTATTTATGCTTATTCTCTCTTGTATGGATACTTCATTAAAGAACAGTGAATGAATCCAAGGAGTAGGATCTATGTAATATGATAGATAAATAAAAAAATAATTTCAATTGAAGTAACTATAGCACAGAAAGAGTTAGATTTCAAGTGAAAGAAGTTGAGAAGAAAGATCCTTGTATTTATCCCCAACTATACATTCATATTGATATTATTTTTATTTTATTTTTATTTATTTTTTATTTTTTTTACATGGAGATATGCTGTGGAAGTTTCTGTACCTTTTGAGTGGACAATATATTGGTCCATGAGTTGTCTACTTAGTATCAGTAACAGTTTATATATTCCTCATTTTCATTTTAGGAGTTGCTTTGAAGTCTATACTTTTTCATGAATGTGGAAAAAATGGAAATAACAAAATAAACAATTGCATGGACTCTTGCACTTGCTCAAACATGGGAAGAATGGATGGAACATGAGAATTATCATTGTCCATGCGGAAGCTCACGGAAGTGCCAGCCATATGGGTTGTACAGTGACATGAAAATTGTATAAAATGATGACAAAGAAAAGCTTCTATTATTGTACCCTCATCGCATGGGGCTTTCTGATTAAAAGTGTTTTCTTAAAGTGAATATATGCGTGTTTCCTTTTTTTTCAATCATTTACCGATTAGAACATTGGAAATCTCACAAAGTTCAAATTTCAAGTTCCTAAACCAGAAATCTGGAAGTGTGTTGGTTTTAACTACAGCCTCCCACCCACACTTGGAATCTAGAAGACTCCCACACTTGGAATCTAGAAGATCTCAGTATTCTCCATAAGATATACAAGATCTTAGCGTCATGCTGTTGCCAACATGCATATTCTTGTTATTCATTTCCTTTTTCTTCCACAAGGAATCTCTTAGGTTAGTCTAAAGGTTTAATTTCTATAAGGATCTTGATCTATTTCTGTTGCATTTGTTGGAAGACATTTTTTGACATTTTTTGACATTTTTTGACATTTGATTACTTCCCAGAATATTGTGGATTGATTGATAACATTAATTAACCTAAAGTTAATGACGTGAACCAAAGGTGTTAATCTCGAGTTAGAAAAAATAATAAACCCTTTGTCTGTCTTCATGAAAATAGAAAATTTAGATGCTAAGGCTGCTATTGAAATTACTCTTTGTGAAGATTGGAAGTAATATGTTCGTAGACTATTCTTAATATTTCTGTTGAGGTGATCTTTTTGACATCTGATTACTATGCATAAATATTCTATATTGATTTGATTAATGCTATTAATTATCCTGAGGTTAATGAGGTGAACCACAAGTTTTAATCTTGATTCAGAAAATAATTAGCACTTTGTCTTTCTTCATGGTTAAATCTGTCAATTTAGATGCTAAGGCTACTGTTTAAATGACTGTTTGTCAAGATTGAAAATAATCTGTTAGAAGACTGCTCGGGGAAACTTTTTTTTTTTTTTGGGATCTCCGTGTTTCTTATAATATCATCAGAATGTGAGCAAAGATTTACTACCTTTAATATTGCTGCAAAAATTTGTTTTTTAACATCAGAGGAAACAAAAATTTAAATTTTGAATTAAGTGAAATAAGGCATTGGGGAAGTTGTCCTCAAGTTTTTTTCCTTCCTTTTTTTTGGGATAACTGTTATTTGATGCTAATAGACTGATTACCAGCTGAATTATCTCGAACTCGTATCTATCTTGGCCCTGGAGGAGTCAAACTTTGTGTGCTAATTGGTGATGGTTCTGTTGGGGTTGGAGGGGGCGGTGGTAAAATATTTTTCTTCTCAATGCCTATTGAGAAGCGATTTGACCCTCCCAAACTGTACCCTCCTATGCTGTCTATGGACTTCATATATTCAGATGCATTGTTTTCTATGATCAAAGCATCCTCCAGCTCCCTGACAATATCAGTCATGCTCGGCCGATATGCAGAAAAGGGCTCGATGCATGCCAATGCAACTTCCACCACTCTCCACATGGCTTCCGCATGGTATCCTCCCTTTATGTTAGGATCCACTATTTCATCTATCTTTGACTCTCTTATATAGGGTTTGGCCTACAGTAAAAAGTGTTTTCGTTAGTTTACAATTATAACCAGATTTGTTAGCCTACAAACACATAGACGTAAAATGAAAAGCTGAGATTGGTTGGGGTGATGAGTGAGAGAGATTAGGCTTAGGAAGTTGGTTTCATATAAAGGTTTAAAATATGGCATCTAGAAGAAACACAACATACAATATTCCTGGGTAAGTAATTACTGCATAACTTTGACATACCCATTCAACCAAGCTCCATTCATTACGTGGCCTATGTATGTTGAGAGGCTCTCGACCACTTACAATTTCAAGTAGTACCACCCCAAAGCTAAAGACATCACTTTTTGCTGATAGATGCTGTGTTGAATAGTATCTGGAAGATAGATATATTATATGAGATTCAGTGACAAATATTTTCAAGGTTATATCTTTGTTGAACATCTATCCAGGATAAGATGCATGGAAAGTCTTGATATTTGGAATCTTGCATTTCCTTTTTCTATTCCTCTTAAGATATTTTCTAGACATGGGTTTTATTTAATGCTTTGCTCTTTACCTACACCAAAAAAAATTGTTAGACTGAAAATCTTATATATTTACTTACTCTGGATCCAAGTATCCAGCTGTGCCTCTTACTTCAAGAGAAGCACCGCTGTCCCCTTCTTGAGGAGCATATTTTGAAAACCCAAAGTCTGCTACTTTGGCATTCATACTGTTATCCAGAAGTATGTTGCTTGACTTCACATCCCTATGTATTACAGGGCGTCCGGCAAATGTATGAAGGTGTGTCAAACCTGAAAAGTAGAAGTAGTTGTTAAACTTTGAACAGTTTTGTAATTTATCGTGAATGAATAATAGTCAAGGGGAATAAACCAAAAGCTGAAAGAATTAATTACAAAATATAAGTAGTTTTTTTTCTCATGTTTAGGTAAATGATGAGTAAGAATAGGAGTTGTTGAAAACCCAGTCAAACACTCTTCACAACCAGTCACAGTTTGATAAATAGTTACTGGAATTCACTCTCAGAAAATATGCATAATATATATCTTTTCATTAGCTCATTCTTTGAGCCTGCTTTTCGCTGACCATGAGATAGAATTTGCAGCCAGCTCAGTCGATTATCTTTATTGTCAGACTCGATGTTGTCTGTTCATGATTTGTTGATGTAACCTCTTTCACCATTACTATTTTCTTCTTGTGTGGATGTTCTTCCTTAATCTAGAACTGACATTGTTTCCTGAATGAACATCTCCAATCATATTTGTTGTTGTTATCAACTGCTATGCACACCTGTTCTTTCAGTTACCCTGATTACTACCCAAATAGGCAAATACCTTAGACTGCATCATGTGCCTACTTCAAAGATTTCTTAGTCACAAAAAACCTTTTTTTAGAAGCCCTTTTGTTTCCATACAGAAAAAAAGAGCAGCAGTGAAACAATAACTGATTTTTATTGAATAATTAATGCATAACTTAAAAATGCAAGATGTATTGAAATGTTACTTATTATTAGGCCAGTTTTACCAGGTCTGTTACTTTGAGTGGCATTGATGGTAACTTTGTGCGCATGACCTTTGATATATAATCTATGCTAATAATGAAGTCTGTAAAAGAATGCTACCTTCATTTTCGTGTTATTTCAAAAATTAGGATTTGATAGAACAAAAATAAGGTAATAAATGCTAAGATGTTAGTATTTTGATACTTGCCTCGGGCTGCACCAAGAGCAATAGAAAGTCGAGTAGGCCAATCCAAAATTTTCCTTTTTGCTGCTTCCCCTGTTGTAGAGGGGTTGTTAGAAGAGTTTAGAGTGATAAATTACATGATCGGGGCTTTGAGTAGAGTTACCATATAAGCGGTCTTGTAGAGAACCATTGGACATAAATGGATAAACTAAGATTTGTTGGTCATTTTCACAACAATAACCTAGAAGTGGCACAAGATTCTCATGACGGATGGCTGAAAGAAGGTTTAGCTGTAGAATGCATTGGAAACAATAGTTAGCACCTCGTCGGGCATGACTATAAGAAAAGCTAAGATCATGGTCAATAAATTTTGCAGAATAAAGCTTCTACTTGATCTTCATTTATATTCTCTGATAAGATATGCAAAAGTTGCACAGATCATAGATAGGGGAATGTAAGGATAGTATGGTAGTCTAGTAACAGAAATTTATATCAAAAGTCTCAGACGACAGCGAGAGTGAACTGCGTGAGCCGACATGATGCCTGGCACTTATATTGATCCAATCAGCTTGTAGCTGTTTGATGATTGAACTAGATATTTATAGCTAAATGATGGACTGAAAATTACATGCGAATTCTATGCTGTACCTCATTTTCGAATTCCCGAGTTCCTTGAGTTGAAGTGGATGATCGAACCTTCACTGCCACTTCTTGACCATCCAATAGTGTGCCTCGGTATACTGCTCCAAACCCACCTTCACCAATCATGGTTTTATACTTGTGGGTGGCATTTTCTAAGTATTCTAGAGTAAACATTTGAATATTAATCGACTTCAAAGTAACATCGTCTGAGCTGGGTAGTGAGAAAATGGCATCTGCATTTTTGGGATGATTTTGTTTAGAGATGCATGTTGCAGAATAAAATATCTTATTTGGGAAATGCAAAGTTCTGTAGATACTGGAATTACTGTATACAATATTGGGAAGGAGTTGCTCACTTTTTGTCATTGCATGTCCTTTTCCCTTGAGTTTCCTTAGAGCCTTGAATTTTTTTCTGTAGATGCAAACGAAAGCTAATCCAATTGCTAATATGAAGGATCCACATGCAATACTGCCTATGACAACTCCTTGAATTTTTCGTGTCTTTTGTCTACATGCCCCATAGCTGAAATTTTATATATAAGAGTAAGATTCTTAATTCTAAAGTCCTTTTGAATGTTAAGGCTAGATAATTGATTCGTACTCTGTAGCCAGTCTTGAGCTGTTAAAACTGGAAGGAAGCTCGTTGCTGAGATGAGGATTGCAGCCAAAGTATCTGGGATGACAAGGAGATGAAAATGCAATATTTTGTGGGAGCTTCATTATAAAAGGAAAAACTAAGATACTTAGCAACTTACAAGGTCGTCAAATGTGGGAGTGAGATCAATGAATTTGGAAGAGATCCAGCTAGATCGTTGTGGCTCAAATCCCTGTTGTTAAATGTAAATTGGATGATCAAACTTGTCAATATCAACAGTAGGGAACTTAATGCCATTAAACATTGTGGTAGGGAAGTGTGAAAAAGGAGAATTACAATGATTTTAACTTGGAGGAGGATGGAAACTGAGGTATCCTTTTGATGAAGTTGTTATTGCTCACATTCCTGTATGAACAGTTGAGAGATCATGCTACCAAGAAAGTAACCCAAATTAGAATGCCAGTAGATAGAGCAGAACTCATACAGTTGCATAAGGTTGGTCAGATTAGTGATACTAGCAGGAAGTGGCCCATAGAATCGACTTGACGAAATGTCCCTGAAAATCACTTTTAGATCAGAATATTTCGTTTGATATCTGTGCTGAACATACAGGATCTCAGATAAGCCAGAACTATTAAAGTTTCAGAAAAAAAAAAACTTACAGCCCAGTGATTGCTTGGAACCCATTCATGTTTTGGCATGTCAAACCTTTCCAAGAAGATGAAAGAGGAATACATGGATCTCCTGACCAGTTTTGCAACACCTCATTTTCTTTGTTTTTTTGAAGCAGCTCATTTCTTACCTTCTCTATTGCATCCACTGGTAAGAAACATGATTTAAACAACGGTAGAGATAACAAATTAACTTATATATGAATAAACTGAAATGTGATTCTTCAAAGGTCTGGTAAGTTTAGACTTACCATCTTGTTGATTTGTTCCCTGAACCTGTTGATGCACCTGTTGGATCTCATAAGCGTTTAATATAGGTCCAAAGTCAGACCCATCAGCCTTCACTAGAGTCAGATTTAGATATTCTTTTGCGGTGACTGTCAGGGCAACTTCTCTATAGTTTGACTCATTTACTAATATATCAAATTTCTCCTGTTTGATGTCATTATTAATAGATATGCTAAACACCCTTTCTCCGAGCCTTACTGAGGAATTGAGCTCGAGGAAGTAGAGGATTACAGTATAGTTGGACTCTTCTTGATCAAGGCCTTTGTGTACAATCTCCAGTCTGTCTGCATGTGTTAGTGCTGTTTGGAGAACTTTAAGAGGTACGGATAGTTCAGCTCTATCAATAGTTGCGTTGATTTCAGCTATTGTTGAACTAGGCGATATGGAAATTGTCTTTAGGTCTGGAATTTCCCAAATCCTGTCAAATTTGTCGTCAGAGTACCTGAAATTGGCAGGCACAGAACATAGACATGGTTTCAGCAATAAACGAAACTGGGTCTTGTAGTTTCTTGTTCATTCTAAAATAGTCACAAATTCATTCACTTGCAGTGACAAATAGTAATGTTATTCGAAGCATACGAGTTGATTTGCACTTCTTAGGTGGGGGAAACTGAGGCTTGTATTTTGTTGGGGTTTAAGTTGGGTTTAGTTTCAGGCAATGGTAGTCTTTACTATCACAATTGAACTTAGCGATTGGATACGGAAATAGAAATATATGCTGGCAGTTTCTGGAAAAAGCTCTGCTATCATATCTGGTATTTGCATATAAGGCCTAAAATACAATTTATTTGTCGAACTCCGAAATTTATTTACTACAGCGGCTCAATATTCATTGTTCGGTTTATTCAGAGAAGTGCAGGAAGCTTACCTGATATCCACTCGTGTATTTCTTGCATCAATTCTGCTAACCAATTTCAGAACATTAGCACTACCCTTTAAATACTTGGAATCTGGCAGGTGCCTGAGTTCAAGTTGTGAAATATATGGCTCTCCCTTGTCATGCACTAAACAAAACTCTGTATGCTGACTAGTTGCTCTAAAGATGCCTTCCACCTTCAAATCCTCAGATGGGTTCACTTTGCTTATCCGTGTCGCACCGATCAAAACATCAAAGGTAGAGCCTTGAGTCACTTGCTTTACATTAAGGAATGTACCCCTAATCAGATAGTCTTCGTCCTTATTTGTCGGCAACCTGTAACATCTCTTCCCTGAATCAATGTTGAAAACCCGGCCAGTCTTGATTATGTTTCGGCAAGTCCTGCGATCTGGAAACCATTCGCAGTCTTGTATCCAACTTATGTTGCTATCTATGTAGTTTGAAGTATCACAACATCTGATGCTTAAGAAACCTGGACGAAGTAGACACATTTCAAGCTCAGCACCAACCATAAAACACTGCACGAGTTAGTTAGAATTGTGACGGGCAGTGTTAAAATGGGCACAGATCACACCAAGAGTCAAATACTTTGTTCAACAGGTTTAAGATTATGCTAGAAACCGATACAATGATTTAGAATCTAAACGATCTGCTACAAACTCATGTTTTGTTTTGTATAATTAACGGTTGACCGAAGCTTGATTAGGGGCACTGCACTGAGATTTCTGAAATTTAGGTTTACAGTTATAACAGATGGTAAGATTGTAATGTCTGTAGAAGTCGTGATTATGCCGAGGATTTTTGTATTGAATTTCTCAGGCATATCCAGACTCCTCCGATCTGAAAATTTATGAACTCGTGGAGGAATCAACGGTTACAAGACTAGAGAAACTAGCTACAGGTATATGTTAATAATACTTACCTTGTTGTGCAATTGTTGATTGAACAAGAATGAACAGGCACACCACAAAACATTTGACAAGTTTGATTATCTGGTTATGCTGCCCTCCCATCATCTCCTCATTTTAAACGGAGCTTGCCCCATCGTGTCTCGAAACTCATAATCAAACAGGCTGTTTTTGCAGGTTTTGATCTATGTTTGCTAATGACTTCACCACCTCAAAAATGTCTGTTCCCTGCAACCTTCTTCTCCAAGTCAACACAAATATTACCTTCAAATGAGTTTGTGTGACTATTTACACCTCCTCAACATCATTACAGAACGATCATCTTCGAGCCGCTTCAAAGAGACTGTATCTAAAATGAAATTCAAGATGTGTTTGACTTCAAATGGTACAAGGAAGAAGCAGATGATTATGATGATGATGATGAGAGGGAGGTTGTATTAAAATAATGAAAATTAGATTATGATTAAATTTGCAAGAATTTGGTTGATAATTAGTATAAAATTTAGTAATGGTGGTGTGGGTCTAGTAATCAAATATTTAATAAAATTACGTTTAATTTAATAGGATGGAACAGCCCTTCATTTTCGTTTCTCTTCTTGTCTGTATCCATGGATGGGAACATCATGGAAATGGAGTTTATTTTGTACAGTCAATCTTTTGTCAAGGGTCAGTTTGGATCGCTGTTGCACAATTTTTGGTTTGTTTTTTAAAAAGTATCATTAAAAAAAAAGGTTCAATCAATGTCATATTATTGAAGAAGTATATATATATATATATACCCAATTCAAGCCTTAATTCCAAATTAAGAGTAGCTCCAATGGCATCTAAATATAATGAATTATGAATGTTGATTTATTACTCTTTGTAGGATTTTAATAGGCAATTTTTCTAAATTTAAACTGTATAGTTTTGTACCTTGGGTGGGTTGAATTGTGTACGGGCGGGGTCTCGTCGGGCTTTTAAATATTTTTCTAAATTTGATCCATTTTGCATTATTAATATTTGGGGTTTGGCCGAGATTATTAATGCAAGTTTAAACTTATGATCAATTGGCATTGCTATTAGGAAAAGTGTTGTTAGAACTTTTAGAGAAAGTGCTGTATTATTAGGGGAAAGTGATGTTTAAAAAAGCTGATGAGTGTTTGATAATATTTTTATAGTCGTAATTTTTGCTACAAACAGTTTATAATGTATAGATAAAACTGTATATTAAAATACGGGTAATATAAAATTATATAAAAACACAATTTAAACAATAAAAATAATTATAATATAAATTAATAATAATAATATAATTATAATAAATATATAATTTATATCCAACATATAACTTTATATATATATAATAAAAAATATAATAATATTAATAATTATAATATAAATACACATATTTTTAATTTTTAAGTTTTGATCCGATTTTGAATTCGACAGTTCTGGCTTAAAGGTTATGGTGTTACGATCACTCTGGTATGGTCGGATAATAATTTGGGTTGACAACGGTTACTAACGGTGTGGTTGGAAAATAATTTTTCAGTTTTATAATTGTTTAATTACTGCATGGCCTTCTTTTTATTTCAAGGCTCTCAATTGGCTGTTGAAAAAAAAAATCAGTTGGCTCCACGCATAGAGAATGCTGCTAGAACTGGAAGTATGTTGCTTGAGAAAATTAAGCTGAGTCGCGGACTAGGTCGCTCTCTTAAAGACGTTCGCGGAACTGTTTCTGAGTTTTGTACATAGCAGTGTAAATTCCAGTCGCCTCCAGCATAAAACAGCTCGAAAAGAAGAAAAAGTAGTTCTTTTCCACACAGAAAAGAACTTATATCACACTGATAATAATTATACTGCTCGGAGAAGAGTTTGCAAATTCGTATGAAATAATTGGTGGGTCTAAACAAATGAGTAGGAAGTTGTATTTATAGGAGAAAAAATGACCAATAGAAAGATGTATAAGTTGCTAAAAATCTGCCACTAACAGTCAGATTTATTCAAAAAAGATAATGTGCCCACTAACAGTAAAAAAACGTGTTAGGGAAATTTTGAATTAGTCAAAATTCTGTTTCAGATAAGATTTTATTATTGAACTGGTCAAAGTTAAACAAAATTTCAGGAAAAAAATTATAAGTGCTCCAACCCGGCTCTACCGGTGGTGTGCGCGTGTGGTTTTCAAAGTGAACCGGACTTCTTGTAAGTCCTTACCCATTCACAAAACTGGATACCCCTTGGGGCACACCCCAAATGTTGGAGTTTTCTCCATATAAACCATACTTCCCATACATTGCTTAACAATGTGGGATTGCACTTTTCTTTGTTTCTCTTAAAATATTTATTGGGTTTAAATAGGGTCAAGCCCAACAGTATGTAATCATATATAAAATATATAGGTAGTACAATTATCTTATCGGCTTTTTACACACGATAAACTCATAATATATATAAGTTTTGCATGACGGTTGAACCTCTAGTAATAAAGTAGTTCGGTGTGAATATCAAACTCGGATATAAATCAACTCCAAAAATTTACTGTTAAAAAAATGTAAAAATGGACCTAATTTCTTAATTGGGTAAAAAATATTATATGTTAAAGCTATAAATTTTTTGATATAAATATAACGTTAGTTTTATTTGTGTTTTAATTTGGACATTTGGACGCAGATGAAATACTCTACATAAGTGTCTCACATAAATTTTTTTTTGTATAATAATAAAATGATGTGTGCTGTTATAATCATGATTTTTAAACTTTAGATTGGACCGACTGATTGAGTCGGATTTAACCGGAATTTGAATGTAGTCCGATCAATTTTTGTCTGATTAAATTAGAATATAGAAACGAATGTCCATCTAATAAACCAGTCATTCAAACCGACAAATCGGTCAGTCAAAAGTTATGAAAGAAAAAACAAAAACAAAAAAACGAAAAATTTTTTTTGGCATAAATCTCTTTGAATTATGAAGTTTGGATTTAATGTTAAGAATTTTAATGGATGTTATATTTTGAAATGTTTTCAAAATTTAAATGTATTAATATTTTCAAGGAATAATTATATAAAGAATTTTATATTTTATCTTATTTTTTTTTAAAAAAAAATTATGATTTAATTTATTACAAATCATTGGTTGAATTTACATTTTATTAATAAATGATATAAAATATTGATGTGACTGCTGATATAATTGAATATTTTGACGTAGCTGAAAAATTTGATTGACATGTTAGATATTTTTACCATATTAATAGCCACATCATTATTTTTTTATATTATTTATTAATAGAATGTAACTTTAATTCTTGATTTATAATAAATTAAATAACAAATTTTTTAAATTTTTTTATAATTATATTTATTTTTTAACAATTCAAATTTTGAATAAAATTTTGAAAGACAAGAAGGTGTATGCATAAAATCCAACAGATTAGTGACAACATAGGATGTTAGTTGAGAATCTTATATTAAAATAATATGATTATGAATTCTAAGAAGATATTCAACATTGATAATATAAATTAATTCATGCAATGATTAGATTAAACTATAGAGTGATGTGGACGTGCCTGGCTTCTTGAGAGGCCTGTTTGGCGGGCTAAAATATGCTTATCAACATCACTTGGGTATCTGCAACAACAAAAAAAGTTTCAAATTTTACCATTGTAACACATTAATTTAAATTTTAAAAAAAATAAATTAATCATATACAGCAATAATAAAGCAACTATATATTTCACAATTTATACAAACATTTAAATAACAAATGGTCCCTAATCTATTAACCCAAGTGAGAAAAACTAACTAACAAACACATTGCATTTGTTTTTTTTTTAATGATTAACAGTAAAGTAAAACACATATATGCACAGACAAAACAACAACATAGTTGCATTTTGTTTCTCTTTTGTTAGAAAGAAGAACATCGATCCTCCTAGTCTCACTATACGCATCTTCTTTTTTTTTTATATTTAGTCGGGTGTTTAATTATTCGAAATGACCTACTATATGTTTATATATCGACCTTAAGGTAACCAAAATATATATATATATATATATATATATATATATATACACCCCTTAAGGGAGAAAGACCCGCTATAAAGACTCACTATATCGGGTTGGTTTTCTATATTTTTTTTTATTCTACTAGGACCGAAGTGAATGAACCCGAGATGTATTTAAAATACACGACCAAATAGTCTACTATATGTTTATATATAGACCTTAAGAGAGAAAACTCGCTATATTGGGTCTATTTTCTATAT
>CAOJCR014227954.1:0-10892 GCA_948330485.1 Euphorbia neoarborescens | reverse complement strand
ATTCCACAATAGAAACTTCGCATTTTCTTGAAAATTATGCTTTTCCTAAAAATTGACTCATAAAATATCATATGGATTAATATTAAATTGAGCCAATTATTTTTTTATAAAGAATGGCTTGCCAACCCCTTTATATCATCTTCACTAAAAATCATTTTTTAGGTCTGATCAGGCTATCCAATCGAACCAGATCGGCTGGTTCAAGCCTGTTCCCCCTATTGTGCATGACTATGAGCTATCGTTTCTGCTCTTGCTTATAAATGTATTTCAGTGTCTCCTTGAGTCCTACATGTTTGGACTAACCTCATTTTGTAGGTTTAGATGTATGTCTAGAGTTTACTACTTTCCTAGATGTATGTTAGGACCTTTATTGCTTTCTCAAAAAAAATGCATTTTAAGGTATTTGGACTCCTTTTCCCCCTTTCAATTTGAATTGTACTTTCCCTAGTGTAGGATCCGCTATCATGGGATGTATAATTAATTTATTTAATTTTATTGCTTTTTGCTTTCACGATAGTAAATAACTCTTAAATTAAAACTAATAATCGTCGATGAATGCTTTAATTCTCTTAAATCTGATAGCAACATTCAAGGTAACTTATTAAGCTTCATTTTTCCTTATCTAATCTCTGGAGCGGTATTTTGGGCTGATGCCTTAGCTGGCCTACACTGCAAATTTATTCCCAGTGTGAGCTTAACAAGGTGGCGACTCAAAACATTACTTGAGGGATTCAGATACGGTGAGTTACTTGAATGAGCTATGTTTTCCAAAAAAATGCATTTTAAACTAATAAATAAATGCATTTTTAAATGAACTTTTTATATATGGACCAAATCCACCCTCATTCTCCCACGGCCTCTCAGCCCTTAGCCTTGCTCGCTCATAGTGGCATATCTGTTGGGGATCTTAAGTCTTTTTAATAAATGATTTTTAAAAATTTCAAAAAAATCTTAAGGTAATTTGACAAAGGTGCTTAATAAAATGCCTTAAAATAATCTAATTAATAGAATTTAAGCATTAAAATTTTTTTTCTGAATTATAGTAGATAAGCTCATTTGTATTTACCTTGAGTTACCTGTTTTAGCCCAGTTTATTCGAGAAAGTGTTGCTTGAGTTCCACAAGGTTCAGGGGCACCTATTAGGTAAAACACTTATAACCTTGTACGTACCCCTTCGATTAGACCCTTGAGTGGGGAGAAGTGAGAAGTATATTTTGTTATAGGGATCTTTAGGCTATCCTGAACTTGACAAAACGTTACGTATGTGTAGCCTTAGACATTTCCCCTTAAGAGTACCAAAATGCAAAAAAAAACGTTAATTTTACCTTTGTCATTCACAGCTAATGACAAAGAGTCCCACACCTAGGGTTGATTAGTTTCTTATTAACCATGATGGAGTGATAAGGTTGGATTTAGGATCGCTCGTGTACTATGTGTTTATTTTTTCTGCCTATGTAAACCATGAATATTCATTTTGCACATCGACATTTCATCATTTATCACAAATTTCTTCTAACCATGAATTTTTGTAGAACTATTTGTACCTTATTTGTTATGTATTTTTAACATTATATCTACATTATGTTTTTTCTGATATCTTATATAAAACTAGTCATCCCTGTATCAAGAGTTTATCCAGATTCTAAAATCTATCTGTATTATCAAATTCGACTACATTCTAGAGTCTATCTTTATTCTAGAGTATTTCTAGATTCTACAATCTATCTGTATTCTAGAGTTTGTCTCTGCTCTGGAGTCTGTATAGTCTCTGGAGTATATATGTGTTTTGTAGTCTGCCTGTATTCTTAAGTTTGTTGATATTTTGTTATCTATATTCCATGGTATATCTAGTCTTCTGCAATCTTTTTTCCATTATGTCATTACCACTATGTCATGCATTCATGCATTCTAGCATGTTATCACTTGTCTACCACGGATTAAGGCAGCACATGCCCAGCCCATCAGATGCTTATGCATGCATTTTGTTTTCATTTTGTCATTTCATGACATCATTATCATGTAATGTATTCATGCATTTTGGCATTGCATCATGACATATTCTTTCATATCATTTAGTTTTAGGCATATTCTGCTATGCCATACATCATGACATCTTTAGTGCCATACATCATGACATGTTTTTCCATGCCATTTAGTTTTAGGCATGTTCTGCAATGCCATACATCATGACATTTTCAATGTCATACATCATGGCATTTTCAATGTCATACATCATGGCGTATTTAGCTATATCATTTTTTTAGGCATAATTTGCCATGCCAATCATGACATCTTCAATGTCATGAATCATGGCATATTCGACTGAGTCATTTAATTTTAGGCATGTTTTATCATGTCATACATCATGATATATTCGGTCATATCATTTAATTTTAGGCATATTCTGCCATGCTATACATCATGACATGTTTCTTGCCATTCCTTATACATCTGTCATTCATCATAAAATATTTCACCATGTTATTTAGTTTTAGACATGCCTAATTATACCGTACATCATGACATCTTCAATGTCATGCATCATTACATATTCGACTATGTCATTTAGTTTTAGACATAATCAACCATTCCGTACATCATGAAATCTACAATGTCATTTAGCATCATGACATATTTGACCATGTCATTGAGTTTTAGGCATGTTTTTCCATGTTTCTATAAAATTCATCACAACATAATGCCATATCATCTGTCATAACACACTACCATATCTCCTAGCATGACATTATATTAGGTCATTCCTTCTGGCATATTTGTTGTTAGTCATGTCATATTAATTACACCATGGCATTCTGCAACCTCGATCATATCATTACTATATAGGTCATGTCCTCTACATGAACCCTTAGGTGTCTAGGGGCATCAAATGCATCTGTGTTGATGAGTGTGCCTGCTACATATTTCTTGGTCACACTCTCTTTCTGTCTATCCTATTCTATTGAATTGGTTTCCACTATCATGTCAAATTTTTCTCATGCATTTATGAGCCTGCACGAGTTAGATTGTAGCCTTCATCAGATTTCCCTTATAGTGGGGCAAATCATTAGGTGACAAATAGTCATTGCTTATAACTGTTTCCACCATGCATATGCTAACTACTAACAATAAACTATTTGAGCTTAGATACCCCTGTTATCATGGCTTAGCCCTCTATGGCCCTAAATCTAATTAGGAGCTACCTTAATCCCTAAGTTAAATTAGGCTTTTTAACTTTCATAAAAAAATTTGTAGATATCCTAAAGCTTAGGAATCTCATCCCATCCTTAGGTATCCTACCCTTAAGAGCCTAGTTTAGCCTTAGGTATCCTAATCCATATGGACCTATTTCCAGTCTTAGGCATCTTACCCTTAGGAGCCTAGTCTCAGCTTTAGGTATCCTAAACAATAAGAACCAATTTTAGCCAATAAAATCTTAAACCTTAGGAATCTCATCTCAGCCTTAGGCATCCTACTCCTATGAGCCTGGTTTCATCCTTAGGTATCCTAAACCTTAGCAACCTAATCCTAGCCTTGGACATTCTACCCTTAGGAGCTTGATTTTATCCATAGGTATCCTAAACTTTAGGGACTGAATCCCAACCATAGGCAACCAACCCATAGGAACCTAATCCCAGCCTTAGGTATCCTCAATTGTAAGGACCTAGCCTTATCCTTAGGTGTCCTGGCATAAGCAACTTAATATCAGCCATAGGCATTCTAGCTTGTGGATCCTTACTTAACTAGAGTTTTACATATCCTAATCATAAGAGCTTAACCCAACACTACAAAAAAATGGCTTGTAAGGATGGGAAAAATTCCATCATTAAAAGTTATATACCATCATTATAAGGTATTAATGATGGGATTTTATCCACCATAACCCGTCACTAGAGGCAAGCGATTAAAAGTCAATAATGATGGATTTATGACCTGTCATTATTTACTTACAATGATGATAAATTTACCATTACTAAAGGTTTCTAATGATGAAAACTTCTTTCATTATTTGACTTTTACCAACCAAACCGTGACGAAATTTCCATAAAAAATCGTTAGAAATTTAGTTACAGATTTTCCATTGGTAAATCGTTGGAATTTTAGCTACGGTTTACATCAGTAAATTTTTGGCAACGGATTTTTTATCAATATGTAATTTGGATTCAAGAGAGCTATAACAAAGTATACTAAATTTACAAGTACAGTATATGCATTGAAACATACAAATTTACAAGTAACATTATTGCCAAAGAATATGCAAGTGTAAGAGATTTCTGAGATTAAACAACTAACTATATAAAACATTATATACTATAAGTTGTAAATACAATCAAGCCTATACAAAATGAAAATGGTAGAAGTTTCAAATACATCAATCTCTAGTTCACGTCAATAAAGTCATAGCAATTAACTAAACACTACTTACAAAGTGAAAAATAATACCTACAAGCAAGTCACTATTAAAACATGCATGCTCATTACATTCCTATAAATATAATTCATATAGCTCACGATGGAATGTAGAAGCTATAATACCTCTATGCTTGAGCATACCTTCAAATGCCTCTCTATTTTCATTATCCTCTATAAGAGGCTAGACATACCTTCGAATGTGCTAGATCCACCAGAAACCAGTTCCGTCCATGTGGAAATATGGCCCCCGTACATGGCTTCAAGAAATCTTCCATTGTATATCTAAGAAATGAATTCAAAAGATTTATTTGAAGCAATCATTTAAAACAAATCCATGAGTATGAAGATCTAAATTTTGACACAAATCCATGGATGAATAATAGACAAAATATTTTAGTAAAAACTATTAGTTAGAAAGATATATACTCTTTGAATCATTGGAGAGCTACAAGAGAAGTTTTTGCTTCAATAACTGATATTCTACATAACACATTCAAGTTATGCATAACAAATTCTTAACTATGCTATATCAAATATACAAACGTTTATTCTCTAACATGCTATTGTGCTCCAGTCATACGAGAATACATACTCGTTTAGCAAAACAAAAATCATACATATTACAGCACATATCTTGCATAAATTACCTATATAATATGTTATCAGCAAACATCACTTATGCTTTTTCTAACTCAGAAGAGAAAAAGGTCATTAATAATAGAAGAAAGCGTTTTCCCTCCACGGTGGATAAAAACAATCTATGTCCACTCAAAATTTCCAAGAAATTCTGGACTGGATATCTAAAAAATACATAGAGAAAACTTATGTTCTTGTTGTTTAGTCCTTTGAAACAATGATTTTGCTTCAATTTACTATCCAACATTTACATTCTTTTCTCTCCCATAACTTTCCTCTAAAAAACTTATATTTCTTTTTTGAAAAAAAAGGGCGAGCACGGCCTTAATTTGTCGAAAATTTGCATTCTATGCAGCCAATGCACATATCAATCTAGTTGTTACTTAGCAGCTCCTCTTTGGTGATGACCTTGAAACACAAAGTGCAACAAAAATTATTTTTATTAAGTACTCTCTTAAACTGTAGTTTGACTTCTCCTATGGATCTACAAATGACCTTACTATGTATTACACAATGTATAAAGTGAGGAAATTTACCACTGTATTCCAGTAATATCCAAAAAAACACTCCAAACCCCATCATTAAGGCTATTTCAGAATGTATATGCCCCATCCGTACAGACACTGATACACACTAGCAAACAATCGATAGCTAGATAGTTGGAACTGCCAATCAAACTGTGCAAGTGAGGAGCTGTACAAGCTCTATTAGGCTTAACTATAAAAAATTAGGATCTAATGAAAGTTGATAACCTAAATAGAGTTTAATCAGCCTTCAACTATAAAAAAAATAGAGCATCCTTCCAAGCTCTATTAGGCTCCGAATTCAGCGTCTAATAAACTTAGACCAGTAGACCACTAAAGAATATGATCCAAATCCTAACTACAAGATTAAATTATTCTGAAGTAAAAATTTTGTCAGAAGGCCTAAACAATCTAAAGCCACAACTATCTCTTGTAAGGATAAACATGGATATCATCATATAAGGACAATACACAAAGTGAAATAAAGTGTGCAAGTCATAAGTTAGAAATAATTTCCAATCTTAACATAGTTAGAGATCATAAAGTAACACAATTGCAGTGCTTAAAACTAAACCTAATGAAAACATAAATCAATCAGAAAACTTGTTTCATACAGCTACAAAAGAAAGTTGCTTATAAACCACAAACAGTAAAACCCATAAAAAAAATAAAGTCCAATAACAAACTTTGCTAGACAAAAATGAAATTTTAAATTGACCAAAAACAGAGAACTAATCTCTAATGCATTAGTTATTAAGTTGAATCAGCAACAAATAGAACTACTAAATGCACACTCTGTGTATTGTCCTTATACGATGATATCCATGTTTATCCTTACAAGAGATAGTTGTGGCTTTAGATTGTTTAGGCCTTCTGACAAAATTTTTACTTCAGAATAATTTAATCTTGTAGTTAAGATTTGGATCATATTCTTTAGTGGTCTGCTAGTCTAAGTTTATTAGACGCTGAATTCGGAGCCTAATAGAGCTTGGAAGGATGCTCGATTTTTTTTAGTTGAAGGCTGATTAAACTCTATTTAGGTTAAGCATGTTATACTTGCCAAAAACCCTTACATTTATTAAAGCGACTTTTTTCCTAAAGTGTTGATGTTTTTATACGGAAGGTGTTGGTTTTCAATCCGGTCCGCCCATAACAATTCTGATTGAGTGGGTTTAAGTTTAAATAACTTAAAAGTACAGGGACTAATTGTGTAATTATCCATGACTGGAAGTTATTCGATTTCTCTATAAATAGAAGAAACACTCTCTTATTTTGGGTTGCTTACTCATTTGCTTCAAAAAAGCTTCGTACATTTTCTCGCTTTTAATAACCCGAAATACTCACGAACCACTTCTCCATTCGTCGAAAGATTCTATGAAATTGCCTAAACTCCGTATACATCTAATTATACACGTAGGAAGGGCTGCCAGACGATCTCTGGGGACTATTCATCCGCTGGAATTCTACCAAGAGATGAGTATTATTTCTGCTACACTTCACACCCGTAAGTCGTCTCGAATTCCTTCTCAGTTGATTTCTGTGTGATGATTATGCATTGGTATCAGAGCCTAGGTTAGATTTATTTGTTGAATTCACTGTATCTTCTTGTTTTTGAAACTGAAATGTGGATTTTGTTGATACTGTTTCTGTTCTTTTGTGTTTCGAGCATTTTTCTACCGTAAGTTCGTTCAATACTATCTGATCCGTAATTTTTAGTTTCAAATTTCAAAAATCTAAGGCCACCAATGAATTTAGAATGAAATTTTGTGTGGGGGTGTGAAATTTAGGGTTCATCGGAGCACTGGAACTCCAGGGGTGAACTGCACTCTCCGGCCTGTGACTGGTACTCGATGGACAGTTGTAATTTTGGATAAACTGTTGTGTTACACGAGGCGAAATTCTATTGGTTGTGTGTAAACTGTTGAACACGTGTCAAGCGTCGATTGGACGGTTGAAATTTTGAATTTTGACCGGCTAATCACGCAATGACACGTGGCAAATTTAAATGTTTGTGTAACTGGTCTGAAAACTTACGTACACGTAGACAAATAGAAAATCGACATGTGGTGCATGTCTTTAATTGTGTACATATGAACAAATGGGAAGTCAACACATGGAATACAACAGTTCCATGTTCCACGTCAGCAATTCACGTCAGCATGAGACAACTGTCTGACACATGGACTAATGGGTTGTTGACACATGTCATTTATGCCATGTCATCACCACTTCAGCAGACCCTGACTACCGACACATAGCCTAATGGTATGATGACATGTGTCATTCCTTGCCACGTTAGCACACCACGTGTCATTCCACGTAATCTGCCACATCATAATTTTGCCCAATCATGTGTTGCCACATCAGCAAGTATGACACGTCAGCACCTATCATCACCTGACACGTGGCAGCAAGCTGTCACCCTAAGGAACACGCTTTGGAGCATGGATGCGCATGGCCAGTAGGTCTGGCGGTACGTGTAGGCACGTGGGGTATCCTCCGGTCTTCATTTTTCCACCGTTTTCTCCCTAAATTAGTTTCTATCATTTTCTGAAATTTTTGGTATATTTTTTATAATTTTTGTAATTTGGTTAATATTTATTTTATTAATATTATATCAAAATAATTAGTATTTAATGTGTATAAATGCCGAAAAATTATTTTGAAAACTTCAAAAAATACTAGTATGATTTATTGTGTCGAAATGTCTTAGTTGTGCATTAAGAATGATATCAGTATTGTATTGTGTAGTTAATATTGATTATCCTTAATTTGTGACTCGTTTGGGTAATTTCTATATTTATTGTAGAGATGGCTTTTGTTGTGAAACGACCAGCAGAGGTTCATTCCTATGAAGATCTCATTGCACTATCAAAGTCGATGTCGAAGCTCTTTTACAGGAGATATCCACCCCTTAAGCAGTTTGATATCGTAGGTGTTATGAATATGTTTAACTATTTAAACTGAGAAATCCAAGAGCTTGTGTGGAAAGGTGGTTTCCATGGTGGCATGAACCAAGAGATAATGTTGGATTTTGTGAAGAAAGCATTTTATGAAAAACATTTTCGCAAATATTGGTATGGAGAAGAGACGGAATATGATGCAATATTGGATTTGGTTATGTTTCCAAATCCTAATGAGAGGTACATTAATCAATGCATAGTTTTTGTATTGAATATATTTTCTTAAGGAGCTATGATAGCTCAGTACCCCAGGACCATGTTACTTAGGAGTAACAGGGAGATTAGATGACCATGCCTCGATGTGGTTGTACCTAGTGTTGAAGAGATGCCACATGAGCTATTGGATGTGTTTCGTAGGTTCACAGGATTGTTTCCCATCAATCATAAGTTTATTGATGTAGTGGAGTTAGTTTCAGAGTCATATGATGATATGGATTATGGTAATCCATATGATGCTGATGATGAGTACTTAGTGACTTCAGAGGATTATCACTCAGAAGAGTCTGGGACAGGATCAGTCATTGATTCGTGTGATAGCCAAGATTTTATCTATTAGAATAGATTGTTTTATGATGTTTTCTTTGTTAAATGTTTATTTGCTTAGTGCTTAAAGACATTTGTAGTTTTGGTGGTTTATAAATTTTATGGATTCTATGTTGAATGAATTTACAGTGGTTATTTATTAGTTAAACATTGTTTATATGTTAGACATAAATGTATGCTTTATATGCAGTTTTTAGTGTTCTGTCTTGTTTTCTGTTGGAAAGCTATAACCTGTGTTTATATGCATGTGAAAACAAATAGAGATTAAAAGCTTAGTTTAAAGCATTTATATTTATTATTGGATTTTCAGGATTAAGGTAGTGTTTGTATTAGCCCAAGTAAATGGTGGTTCTATTCATTGTGCATAGAGCTCGATTTTACGTGAACCAAACTCTATTCTTAGTCTTAGATAGTCTTATAATAGATATGGTGTATCACTTACTTATTTCTAATCACTTTATCTTTATAGTAAATTTGATAATGGCTGCCATAAAATCAATCGTTGTTGATTTGAACAAAGATCTCTGCTTGAATAACAATAATTATGATACTTGGTCTATGAAGATCCAATATATAATTGAGGAGCAAGAGGTTCTAGATGCTCTTGAGAGGATTCTGGATCCTCTAGAAGAGGGTATCGGTACTCAAGCCAAAAGGGAGATCGAGGTTTACCAAACCTGGAAGAAGAAGAACTCAACTGCCCGAATCATCATGTTGAGCACAACGGATGATGACATAGAAAGGAAGTTCCATGTCTACAATACAACTAAGGATCTGTGGGAAGCACTAAAGGAGAGTTTTAGAGGTGTCTTCATAACAAGGCTCCGCTCTTTAACTATCAAGTTCGATACGTACAAAAAGAGAGCTGACTATTCCATAAAGAGGCATTTAAGGGAAATGTCCAACATGATGCAAGAACTCCATGATGCTGGTCATGTATTGACAGAGGAGCAGAAGGTCCAGGCTATGATTCGCTCTTTGTCAAATGGGTAGGAGCATATGAAGTTGTACCTAATTCACGCAAGGGACATGAGGACATTTAATAATGATGTTCATCATCTTGAGCTTGAGGAGAACCGTTTAGCCTCCGTGAGAGTGAGATTAGAAGCTTATGTAGCTAGCTCAAGTTCAGGTCCGAAGTCATAGGGGAATAAAAAGAGGTTCTCCAAGAAGGAAAAGGAAAAGAGGATGGCAGGTAGCATTCCAATTCAAAAGAAAGCTAAGAGAAAGTTGAACATTTCACGTGTGAAATGCTATAATTGCAGGCAGATGGGATATTTTGCTAGAGATTGCAAAGTTCCCAAGGTAAATGTTGTTAATTTGTGTAATTACAATGCGTTTGTTTCAAGTTCTATATTCTTGACTGAATCTTATCCTATATGGATTGTAGACTCGGGAGCCACAGACTATGTAACAAAGGATCGTGATTCCTATATCGAGTTTCACAGTATTCCACGAGGAACAAAATGGATCTATGTGGGCAACAATTTAAGGGAAGAAGTGTTAGGAATTGGCTGTTGTCGACTGTTCTGAATGGTGGTCGTCCACTAGACCTTTAAGATGTCCTTTATGTACGGGGATATGAAAGAACTTGTTATACGTTTCTGCACTTTTAAATCTTGGTTTTCAGTTGTCTTTTGAATTGAATACTTTCAGTCTTTTCTTGAGCAATATTTCCTTTGGTAGTGGATATTTGTGTGATGGTTTTATTGTTCTGGATATTGATCCAGATTACACTAGTAATAGTAATTTTTCCTTTCATATTGACTCTTGTGTAGATAATGTTAATATGTCTAAATTGTGGCATGCTAGACTT
>CAOJCR014226451.1:0-10114 GCA_948330485.1 Euphorbia neoarborescens | reverse complement strand
AAATATAATCTTAAATTTTAAAACAATAAAATAAAACTAACATACATATTTTCCACTTAAATTATATATAATAAATAAAGGTAAAGAAGTATTGGCTCAGAATATACCTCTCGTAAGGTTATCCGTGAGTAATGAACGAGTTAATCTCGAGTTTGAACGCCGGCGAAGAACCGTCAAGTCACCGAATCAAAATTTGTTTGAGTTTCTATTATGTCACTGTCGATATTCAATTAAAAAGAAAAGCAAGATCGATATTTTCTGTCGATGAATGACCGAGAAATCACGAATCGAAATTTTTTTTGTAATTGGAATGAAAGGAAATCAAAATCCCAACCAGCGAGAAAGCTTCGAAAAAAAATCCTTTTTATGGCCGTCTCCCTCCCTTGTTGGTTTTTTCTTTCTTTTATCTTTTCATAATTGAAAAACCAATTCCACCATTAATGTTTAATTCTTGATTTTATGCTAATTGGGAAAATAAAAAAAAATTTAAGAAACAAACCTTTTGTGGAGTGATTTTTTCCAAAACAAACCCATTAATCCTGCGTCTGAAAAAGAAAAGGAAGAAGAAGCTGCCCAGTGCTTTGGGCCACTCATTTTTGTTCCTAAAGAGAGGTGAAACGACATCGTTTCAGCATTCTTTCCTAATGAGCTGAAACGACGTTGTTTCAGAGGGGAAATAAAAGCTAAAAAAAATTGCGCGTATGCGCTATAGGGGAATCGAACTGGAGATCAGTGGGATTAGAGAAGGAACGCTGGCCACTGAGCCAATTTCATTTCTTGCAACAATTCTTCCCCACTTAAATATATACTAATCTCTCTTTTATTCCATTTTCCTTCATTAATTCCCGTCTTTTCTAATTTTTATCTCGACTATCAATACCACTCATTATTATTTATTTTTAATAAAATAAAAAAAATAATTTGGGTAAAAATAATTTTGATAAAAATTATTAAAGCAAGGAATCTCGGGTTAGGACGGACCCGGGCCGGGCCCGGTGGCCCAAAATTCAAAAATACATATTTGATTCGGTTTCTTCACGGCATATCGCTGGAGTCTTCGGTTTGTCACAATCAACTCAAACGAACCTTGAAAACGAGAAAAAGTAGCTGGCAAAGTGTCATTTTCATCATAGCCTTGGGGTAAAAACCCCAGTGCTCACAACCATCAAAGAGTTTCATAGACATTAGTCAATAGCAAAACACAAACAAAACTTTTGCATAAAAACAGTCTATTTATTTGAAAAAGTAGAAGCAAGTCAACAAAATTAACAAAAAAAGTTATATATATTTCAAGAATCTTTAATACATGGTTGATGATAAGTCAAACCAGATATTTGGTACAATCAACATATGAAATCAGCAGCATCTTAATCATTATTTCTCCTGCACTTGAACCAAAATAAGCATCAAACTCTTACACAGTGACAAAAATAACATTTTCAATAATAGAAAATAAAGGCCTATGAGAGTGAGGGAGAGAGCTGTCGTCGGTGAAGACATAGATGAGAGTGAGAGTGAGAGCTGTCAGTGGTGAAGATGCAGATGAGAAGAGGGAATCGGAGGAAGATGTAGATGAGTGGGTTTTCACCGGGAAGGGAGAAGCCATCAGTGAAGATGTAGATGAGAGTGAGGGAGGGAGTTAAAGACACAGACAAGAGAAGAGGGAATCGGTGGAACTGTCGTTGAAGGGAATCAGAGGAGACTAAAGCAACGAGGAAGGGAATAGGGAGAGGTTGAAGGCAGGAAGGGAATTAGGGAATTGGGGAATGAGGTTGTTTTTATTTGTGTACAAATAGTGTATAGAGCCTTGTGTACAAATAACGGGGCCGTTCAAATATTTACATATTTTGTAGTAGTACTTTATCCAAAAATTTTGCCCCCAAATAAAATTAAAATTCCAAACTTTATTTCAAACATTCATTTAAAATATTTTGCCAAGAAATATATAAAGAGCAAAGACGATGGAGGTAATGGTGGCTTTAGGTGTTCCTCATTAGTTGGTGGATATTAGGGTTTTCAACTCTATTGGAACCCTATTTTGATTTATTTTTTAAGATGACAAAATAATGTTAAGTATGTTTTGAAAAATTAGTTTTGAATATTTTATTATCTATTTTTCCAATTGGTGCATTTAGTCTTGATGTTTAAAAATGGTTTGCAGACATTTTCTATTTGTCTCCAACATTTAAGGAAAGAATCTTTGACTCTACCATAAATGGAGCAAAAAAAGGAAAAAGGTGAACGCTGAAAAGTCTGATCAATACCATATTAGAAAAGCTCAGTCAGCATCAGTTCAGACAAAATCAGAGTCAGTGCTGAACCACCAGAGCACCGTTGGAAATCCCGAGTTAAAGATAAAAGCTTCTAATGGACATCTGCTGATTCAAGGGACAACCTTCAATGGCTATTCTTGCTGGATCAACTGTAAAAAGAGGAAGTCTACAACTTGCAAAAACAAACGAAGAATTTTACATAGAATTCTATAAGCTAGAATCTTATAACTTTCATATACTCTGTAAAACTTCAAAAAGAAAGAATTCATTTGTTTTGATCTTCAAGAGTTTAATTCTTTCATCGATTGTAATCTTTCAAGAACTTGTTTTTTGTATATCAGTACTGCTAAAGGTAAGAAGTGCTTAGTTTAAGTTAGCTATTGAGAAAGGTACTCAGTAAGCTAGTTAGAGTAAGTTGTAAAGGTTTGTTTCCTACCTGAAAGGACTCAGAGTGAATTGAACTCTCAAGGGAAGGTACCTTTGGGACTGGACGTAGGCACTGAAGGTAAGTACCAAACCAGTATAAAATTCCTTGTGTTCTTTATTTTAAAAAGCCTTTACTTTTCTGCCATAACCCACATTTAGTCTCTCTTCGTACTGAGTAAAAGTCTTATATCTATATTGAGCTTTTCAGTCATCTACTGAACTCGGAACTCAGTACCACCTATTTTTGGTACAATTCTTCAAGCCTTCAGTTTTCAACTCTTCAGATTTCAAAACTGTATTTTCCTTTAAAAACTCAATTCACCCCTCTCCCCCTCTTATGTTATTTTTGGCCTATCTGGGATTCTACATTTGGTATCAGAACTAAACTCTGTTAATTAAGATCCAACTATCTCAGAGATACGATCAGTATGGCCAATAGCACTAGACATCTCCCAGGAAATGAAACCACCCAAATCCTTCCTGAAGGATTATCTATAAATAGACCATCCTTGTTCTTTGGGTCAAATTATACCTTCTGGAAGAATAAGATGAAAAATTTCATCCAAACTGCTGATATGAGAGCCTAACTGGTGATAATGCATGGTCCTCACGTTCTAGTGAAATTGCTAGAGTCTGAAGAAACCGTACCAAAACTTGATAACGAGCTCACTGAGTTCAATCTTAGAAATCTACAGACAAATCACTACAAAAAAACAAGCATTAATGATTCAAAAAATTAGTGATGGGTAAACAAATTTGTCATTAAAAGTGTATATTGGATACTTATAATGAAGAAATAAAAAACCCATCACTAATAGGGTAATTCATAGTGACAAAATATTTTCTATAACAAAAACTAATAAATTTTTAGGTCATATGGGAGCCAATATTTCCTTTCCCTTCTAAAATAATTACTCCTAATAACTAATAAAAAAAATGAAAAGTAAAAACTAATAAAAAAAAGTGAAGTAAACCTTACTCAGTTGTCTCCCTCATCTCTCTTACTTCCTTGCCTCTCTCTCTCCCTCGCCGCTGCCCACCTTCACCTCTTCTCTTGGATGGATCACCACCCATAATCTCTCTTTTGAATCTCTCTTGGATGGACCACCACCTTTAACTCATAATCGTTGTCTTCTCTCCAATCGTCCTCAAGGTTAAAAGCTTTTTTGAATCTCTCTTTCTCTCTGTTTGCATTTCCCTTTTATTAGGTTTTTCTGGTTTTTATGGTATACTGCAAATTATCGGTAAATAATTGGTGACTCAATATTTTTGTACGTTTTTGGAACATGTTTCAGATGAGAAACAAATCTTGAAAAATTGCAACTTTGGACTTCACTTACAACTATGTCAGAATGACATCAAAGTCGTTTAGATTCCATTATGCTACTTCATCTTGGTCACTAACAAAAATTTCAGTACCTGAATCAATGGATGTCCAAATTCTGTACTACGATTTCATTTCTATACTTTTGTGATGTGTCAAATTTTGTACCCAGATCCTGAAAAGCACAACATAAAACATCATTCATCAACATTTCACCGCGTAAATACGTAACATAGATTCAGATTCGATTGTCGAATAAGAAACTGGTCAATATGAACGTCAATGGTGAACCCCCCAAAATCAGAAAAAGCCCTCTTTTCCCTTCCCTTTTTTTCTTTTTTTACCTCCCTCTCTTGTTTATTGCTGTCTCCTTTCTTAGTAAAAAAAAAAATATTAGCCCCTTAATCACGTCCATTTTGCTGCTCTTTGGGAAAGAATAATAAAAAAATAATCTGGCCAAATCACGTATCCATACTTACGTGATTGCTGTCCCAAGAACTACTGAATTAGTGAAGAATCAATGGCCTCTATACAACTGCCCCTCGCCATTTTAATTTTCATTTCCCCTTTAAGCCAAAACGACGTCGTTTTGGCGTTCTACTGATTAAGACAAAATGACGTTGTTTGGCATAGCTTATTTATGGAAAATATAGCGCGTTCCAGCAGGGATCAAACAGGGGACAGTGGGTTAGAACGTGAAGTGCCTACTGCTAGGCCCTAGCTTCTTCTTTGCATATATATAACCTCGTTAATATATATTCATTTCTCCTTCTTCTTTTCTTTTCACTCCTCTAACTCTCATCTTTTTTATTTTATTTTTGCCCTTAATTATACACATTATATATCATTATTCATTTATTAATTAAATAAAAATAATGTAAATGAAATATAATTAGAGCGAGAATGATCGGGCTAGAACGGGTTATGGTCAGGCCCTGTTGCTCAAACTCAAAAGAAAAGCATTTGACTCGGATTCTTCATGGTGCACTACCGGAGTCATCGGCCTACTTTCGGTCAACTCAAACGGATATTAAAATGAGAAAAGTAGTCAACAAATGCCATTTTCATCATAGTCTTGGGGTTAAAATCTCGGTGCTCACAGTCCTCTCTTTCTTTTTCGGTGAGAGCTCTAAAGAGGCGACTGTGGTGGAGTTCCAGCCTCCTCTAATCCTTTCTTGGGGTCCAAATGGTCTAGTGTTGAGGGCGCGGGGTTCCTGGAGAGTTTGATCACATTCTTGGCGCGTGACCTCTATTGGGTTATCAGAAGTCCCCCCCATCCCTAGAGGGTGGAAATTTTTAAGGATTTCGAGGACGTTGAGGTGGCCTTATTATTTGAAAAATGAAAACGGCGGGAGCTTTCTTTGAATTGGTAAAAGTTCTTTAGGGCTTGGAGAGAGAAAAAGGTAGGCTAAATTTTTATTGGTTCGGGGAAAAGAAAAAGGTGGATCGGGTTCCCCCCAGACGGTTAAAATTCTTTAGGGTTTCGAGGGTATTTATTGAGCATTCTAATAGGAGGCCAACGGGAGGGTGCCAAGTGTCCTCTGTGCCATAGCTGGTTGAGTTTTCGAGGCTAGAGGTAGCGTGCATAATGATCAATGACGGCTGTGGCCACTTGCTACCTGACAAGTGTCCTTTCGACTTTGAATTTTGAATTTCATTACTAATACTCCGTTCTGTAGAGGCCTATAAAAGGTAAAATTTATCCGGCATAATGCCATTTTGTTGTTGCTCTTATTTGCAGTGGATAAAGAGTGAGGATTTTTTATTTCTTAGGTGTGTCTTTTGTGTGTCTGCAAGCAAGGAGGAAGCTTTGTTCAGAGAAAGAGGTCAAATCTCATCCAATCGTGCTTGAAATATCTTCCGATAATAACAAAAATTGATATGGGTAAGGGGGATAGAAGGTGAGGGTAGGGAAAGGCCCGATCACCTGCCTGTGGAGGCCATCGCTTGCAAACCACTGAGTAAATGGTTCGAACAGAAACTTAGCTTGTTGGAGTGCTTGAAGGAAGTGGAGTTTGTGTTTCCCGATGTAAGGGGTTGATCCAACACACCCCTAGAAGGGTATTTTACGGTGTATACAGACCAATGCATGTTAGGGTTCTATTACCCATGTGTGGGGTCATTGGGGGCCCTACTGACATTCTATGAGATACCCATCAGCCAACTGTACCCGAACATCATGGAAGACATTATAGCCACACAACATGTGTTCGGCGGGTTGGAAGGACTCCTAGCGTCCTCCATATTCCATCATATAGTGCAAGACCATTTTATGCTAAATAAGAAGAACACATCTGTGGGGTTCAGCGGTAAGACTTCTCATATTAAACGATGGAAGGAGCAATTCTTTTTTATTAAACAGCGTGAGGGGGTGCCAGAGCTTCCTGTTGCCTGGTTGAGCGAAGGGAAGTGGGACGAGTAGGTTCATCTACCGACGACACCGCTTGAGCTTTCTTAGCACCAGAGGTATAGGACAGTTGTTCCTGAGTGATGATCTTAACTAGAGGTGGTACAAGCCTTCCTATCAAGAATGCCCATGTTGACCCTAGAGGGATCTTCGATTATCTATCACACAGTTGCTGCAGGTTTTATTTATTCCTGTTAATTATTTATTGTTCATGCTTCCAAGTGACTCATCATTTGATATGTTGCGCTCCAATGTAGCTTGGTATCAGCAAAGGGCAGTGGGGGCAGTGGAAGGGTCAAAGGGAGGGAAAGGTAAGGAAAAAACGACAGACTTGCCACTGGAGCATCGAAAGAGGTCTGTACCTCAGAGGATGCCTGATGAGGTGGTGCTAAGGGTGAGGACGACGGCTGGACACTGGGATGCTCATACTGCTAAGAAGATTCGTGTTGATGAGGTAAGAATAGTGGAGCATTATCGTGATGTTCTTTGAAGGAGGGGCTGACAGCGAACTTTGATGTGGATATTTTAGGATCAGGCTGGAAGAACTTGTGGTGGTAGCAGGGGCGGACCTTTGGCCTACCACTCCCATTGTAGATCTTGATAAGGATTTGAAGGAGGTTGCTTTGTCGAGAAAGAATGTCCGACCTTTTGGAAAAGGAACGACGGGGTCGGGAAAGAGGGCCTCTTTAGCAATAGAGAAGGGGGCTTCTGTCGACAATTCCTCAAGGAGTAGATGCCTTGACCGAAGTATCCCTCCCTAGAATGTTGAAAGAAGGGCGCTGGAATGCGCTGGGAGTGAAGGGGAAGTTGCTAAAGGCCTTACTAAAGGAGGAGGTGCAATGGCATCCTCGTTCTCAAGATAAAACTCGGGCTCATAGGGGCTTTTATACTGTTTGTTAGGTACGTCACAATTTTACTATATTCACTGCGGCCCGATAACACCTATTGAGATGTTAACATTGTGCAGGGTTTGAATGACCTACTTTGTGTGTCCACTTATGGCATCGAGGATGGGTACAGATTGAATCTTTTGGAAGAGATGGAGACAATGAGGGGGGAATTACCCGCCACCAAAGGGCAATTAAAGGAGAAAGAGAAATAACATATGAATCTGGTGGTGGAGCAATCTAAGGTGGAGGCTCTCGTTGTTGTAAGAGAACAAGGCCCTCCGATGCCTTGCCGAGACTAGGGGAGAGTTGGAGGCAAAGCTTCAACAGGCGCTAGATGATAAGGACCGCTTAGAAGACCGGCTGAAAAAAGAGCTTGATTGTATGTTAGACGAACCGGGTAGGGTAGAAGGAAGGGTACAAAGCTTGGAGGCCGAGTTGCTGACTAAGCAGCGAGAACTGGAGAAGGTAGTATCAGTGAAGGAGAAGTTAGAGGAGGAGTGGGAGAACAAGCAGCAGGCTCTTGCTGGAGAGTATACAGAAGCTACCTTTTTTGCCCAGAAATGAATAGATTAGGCTCAGGTTAATTCAGGGACCGAGCTAGTTGCCGTTGAAGTGGAGTTTCCTTCCGAAAGAGAATTTAAGGAAAGGGTGCTTGCATATCATCATCGTGTGGAGCAGGTTCTGGGAGAGAAAGGAATGCTAGCGGGAGCAGCAGAGTTAGGCAAAGGTATGATGAGCGTTTAGCGTGATATAGATTTATACAATTCTGATATAGATGCTAAACACTCAACTCTAGGGCAGTGTACCCTGTCGCTGTCAAGTAATAAAACTGGATTTAAAGTCCAGGTATCGATCCCACAGGGAATTATACCTCCGCGAACTCTAATGCTAAGGCTTTGGCGTGTAAAAGGCGGTAAATAAATCAGAATATAAACTATGTTAAAACTACTCCTACTCCTAACTACGATCAATCACCATATTGACTCTTTGATCCGGATTAACAAACAATCAATCGATTTTCAACTGTCTTTATAAATATAAATGAGGCTGGACCCTATCGATCTAACAAACCAATTAATATCAAGGCAATAATGGCAATCGAATATTAAAACCGTGCAAGAGATTCAGTAGGCTATACGAAGATTGAGAGAGAGAAAATCAATTCAAACTCACTATCGAGTATTGTGGATCCTGGCTTCGACGACAGTACAAGCAAAGGTGAACCTCGATAAGAAGATTGGCGAACTCACGTATGCAATCAACCGCACAAGGGGAAAAGATTTTGCAAATTGAAATTTCGATTAATATGAAAGAAATCTAAATACAGAGGTAAAGAGCAAGACCTAGGGTTCTTAGCTCAGAAAATATGATAAAAGATACATAATAAAGCTTTCTCCAGTTCTAATATACATTAGGTTCAACAAATCCATTAAAAATCGCAACATCAAAAAGTAACCCTGTCTCGTCGTGACAAGAAAAACTTTTCCCTTTCTCGCAATAGTCTGGAACTCTTCAAAATAAGCTGGTCGCGACGCGACACCCATCGTAGCGATGCGACACTTTCCCCATGCAGACCATCTTCGAATAACACCTGTCACGATGCGACACATAAATGTCGCGACGCGGCACTCTTCATTTCATCACTTTAATACTTTGACTGCTTTCCTCGGCCCATTTCCGCATTCCATCTTTTTCCGCACCATCCCGACACCTGTCTCGCATAGAAAAGCAGAAACATAAACGCACCAGTGTACAGACACTAAAATAAAAGAGCACGGAAAACAAAAACACGAGTCAAACGGAGTACAAAATCCAGCAAAAATAAAAACAAAACAAAACAAAACAAACTAAGAGCAAAATAACACGAACTAAAACACAAGAAAACAACAGGAATACCACAAAATACAGTGAAATAAGGTCGAGAAGATAAGGTTAAAACTGACTTTATCAACTACCTCGCACTTAAAACCTTGCTCGTCCTCGAGCAAACAAATACAAACCAAGAATCTAAACTCAAGCTTTCATCTGAAAATCGGTTCCCCGATTTAACTATGCCAATTCACCAACCCCTCAAACGTGCATCACACTCAGTCACAATGATATAAAACACATACAAACAATGACTCGAAACCAAGACACGCTTTCAAGTCTAATCAGCTCAAACGAAGGAACGCTTAGGATACATACAACCATATTCGGCAAGAATAAAATATGTTTATTTTTTAAAAAATATGAATTTTGAAAAGATAAGTCTTGTTGACTTATAAGAAATGAAATGATTTTGGAAAATGATTCCTAAGCGAGTGGAGGATTCCTTTCCTAGTACCCCCTGCTAAGAGGCGGACCCTTTTAGGGACTTGAGGCTTTCGGAGGAAGGATCTCCAGACAAAATGCACGTGTGAATGCATGCTTAGGAGTTTGATAAATTCGAAATGAAACGATTTAAAAGAAAAGAGATTTTTTGGAAAAGAGATTACTTAAAAGGAAAACAAATTCCGAGAAGAAATTCGAACTCGAATTTTTAGAAAAAAAGTTTTGGAGTCGCCACCCAGTTCTAAGCTCACACCGGGAATGAGTTCACGCCGTTGCTCGGATCCAAGGTTCGAATCCAAAACCGTGATCCAAAGATCGGGTTCGAACAAGGCACTTACTTATCCTTTTACGAAAAGCTTTTCAAGAAATCGACAATTTTTAAGAAAACCAAGTATGTTTATTTGCGAGGAAAACCTATGATTGATTTTAAATTTTAATTTTAGAGTGACCGAGCAAACATAAAAGCGGTAAATAAAATAAA
>CAOJCR014224519.1:0-12158 GCA_948330485.1 Euphorbia neoarborescens | reverse complement strand
TCATTAATGTAGCAACAATAATACATAACAAGGCATGACCATCTAGGTAAAAGGGGGACTACTATAGTGGGGAACGCATACAAGTGAGACCAGCCCAAGTACTGACCAGTCTCACCCCCTATAGTAGTCGTTATACCATTTACGGCACTGGGAGGAAGCGACATCAATACATCTCAAACCCCACATATTCACTATTCACTATAATTACAATATTGCCCTTGATGCAATTTTAACCCTTTTACATTCTCCATCGCTTAGATGGTCGACATCCCTATCAACAATTATTTATTGACCCTAGCGATCTACTGTTGAATCTTGAAGTCTTCAATCTTCTTCTTGAATACTAGTAGATCGGCCTCTTTCTCCCAACTGGTCTCCTCCTCTCCTTCAGCTCTCCATTTGATGAGGTACTCTTTATAAGTGCGCCTGGTGGCTGTTGATGTGTGATCTGCCAAAATATACTCTACAAATCTGCTTGATGGAGCTTCTTTTGATTGTTGGGCATGCTGCCTTATTGCACTTATTTCCAGTTGGATCTGGATAGTATAGCATCAAGTTATTGAAGTGCAAAATAGGGTGTACCGTTATCCATTCTAGTAAATCCAGCTTGTATGCTACTAGACGCACCTTTTGGATTATCGAAACTGGTCCCTCGTATTTTCGCACCAGTATTTGATCTCTATTGCGAAGGAAGTGTAGCTGTTTAGGTAGAAGCTTCACAAACACCATGTCTCCTTCATTGAACTCTAAAGGCTTCCAGTCTTTATCTGCCCACTTCTTCATGCGACTGGAGGCTTTCTCTAAGTGTGCTCTGGAAATTTCCTCATTCTGCTTCCTCTCTTTGGTGAATAGGTAGGCTTTGGTGTTCTTTCCTTTGTAAGGTATCTCCATTAAGTGTGGCACCAACGAATGTTGACCTGTCACAATTTCAAAAGGTGATTTGTTAGGTAGGCTTTGGTGTTCTTTCCATTGTAAGGTATCTCCATTAAGTGTGGCACCAACAACTGTTGACCTGTCACAATTTCAAAAGGTGATTTGTTAGTAGCAAAGATCTTTTGATAGTTGAAACAAAATTAGGCGACATCCAGTAGGGATATCCAATTTCGTTGGCTTGCATTGGCGGAGGTATTCCTCCAGCATGCTGTTGAATCTCTCCATTTGTCCATCTGTCTGAGGATGATAACTGGTTGACATATTGAACTTACTCCCCAACAGACGGAACAACTCTGACCAAAAGCTACCAAAAAATCGGTCATATCTTTCACTGACAATACTCTTTGGAATACCTCATTACTTAAAAACATTTTTAAAGAAGGCCCGAGTTGTAGTCTCTATCGTGATGTACTTGGGCATTGGAATAAAGGTACCATACTTAGAGAATCCATCAATGACTACTAAAATGGAATCATATTCTTCCACTTGTGGTAACCCCATGATAAAGTCCATTGCACACTCTCTCATAGACGGGTTGAAGTATGGAGAGGTTCCAATAGCCTTGCCACCTTCTATCTTTCTGCCTTGTCCAGCTGGAATATCAAGCACTTCTTGGTATACTCCCTTATATCTTCCTCCATTTTTGGCCAATAGAAGTTCCTTTATAGTAATGCCAAAGTTTGGTTCCATTTGCGGTGACCGGCCTATAAAGTGCCATGACATTCACTCAGTAACAGCTTCCTCAGATTTAATGCTTGCAATATATAAATTATGTGTTTAGTTATTCTCAAGAGATCATCACTAACCCAAAATTGTCTGGTCTTTCCCTGTTTCACTAAATTCAGGATGTTCACTACCTGAGGATCCTTCTCTAATTTGTCTTTAATGAGTTAGCAGGTTTATGTTGATAGTTGGCTGCTTGAGAGGTGAGCTATCTACTTGATGGTGGCAAATTCGGCGTTTCTGCTCAATGCATTTCCTACCCCATTTGATTTCCCTATATGATACTCCAATTCAAAATTAAACTCAGCTAAAAAACTCCTGCCATCGTGCTTGTTTCGGTGTGAGGACCTTCTAGGAGAGAAAATGGCTTACAGTTGAATTATCTGTCTTCACAACAAACTTTGACTCTAGGAGATAATGTCTCCAAACTCATAAATAGTGAATAACTGTTAACAGTTCCTTTCGTGAGTAGTATACTGCCTCTCTACATCATTGAACTTCCTACTTTCAAAAGCTATAGGATGGCCCTCTTACATAATCACCCCTCCAAGAGCATAATCAAAAGCATCTGTTTAAACTTCGAATGGCTTATACATATCCGGTAGGGCCAATACCAGTTTTTCCAAGACAAATTTTGCTAGGCATCCACGCACTCTTCTATATAATGCCACTTTGTATCCTTCTTTAATAGGTCTATCAGAGCAACAAGCTTGTGTGAGTACCCTTTTATGAATCTCCTGTAATAGTTTTCCAACCCCAAAAATGACCACAATTGTGATACATTTATGGGAGTCTTCCATTCTGAGATGGCTATCAACCTATTTCATCTATCACAATCTTCCCTTGTTCGATAACATGGCTAAAAAACTTAATGCTAGTCTGATCAAAGGTATATTTCTCATGCTTGAGATAAAGTCTATTTTCTCGAAGTTTCCTGAAGAACTTACTTAGATGTGCATAATACTCCTCTATAGTGGCATTGTACACCACAATGTCATCAAGGTACACCACTACAACTGGTCTAGATACTCTTTGAATACTTGATTCATTAAAGTGCAAAATGTGACAGGTGCATTGGTTAGTCTAAAAGGCAGGACTAAGAATTTAAATGATCCATTTCGGATTACACATGTTGTCTTAGGAATGTCCTCCTCCTTCACCCTGATCTGATAATACCTTGATCGCAAGTCGAGCTTAGTAAAGTACTTAGCTCCACTTAGCTAGTCAAACAAATCAGCCACCGAAGGAATGAGAAATTTGTTGTGCACGGTGATCATGTTGTTGGCTCTATAGTCCACACATAATCTCAAACTACCATCTGCCTTCTTCTAAAAAAAGAATGGGTGCTCCAAAAGGAGATTTTTGTCGAATAAAATATGCTTCTATGAGTTCTCCTATCTGCTTCCTTAATTCTGCCAATTCTGAGGAAGACATTCAATAGGAAGCTCTAGCAGGTGGTTTTACAACTAGTAATATATCAATTTCATCATCCACTCCCTTCTGTGGTGGTAAATTCTTTGGTAGTGCTGGTGGCATGATGTCTTGGAACTCTTCCACCATTCCAGTAAGCATTTGTGGAATTGGGCCACCCTCTTCATTCTTAATCAACTTTGGTATCACCACATATGAGCAATCTCCCCATTTCACTCTCTTCTAGAATTGTAGAGCTGAAAGGAATTTCTTTTCATAGATAGGGCTCATTGACATAAGCACTACACATGGATTCTGGTTTGTGGAGGCCATAGGAACTACAGATGTCTCTTTTAAGAAATCAAGCCCCAAGACTACGTTAAAATCATCCATTGGTAATACGATGAAGTCCATTGCCCCTGTTTATGGCCCTAATTTCCATGGTACCCTCTTCATAATCCCTATAATTTCTTAGGCGGCTGAGTTGATAGCTTTGATCTTTCCCAACTCTTTCTGAACACTCAGCCCTAACTTTGATGCTTTCGTAGTGGCAATAAAGTTATCAGTAGCTTTAATATCTATCATGGCCCTGGTGGTATTACAATTAATCATCACATACATATATATCAACCCCTTCTCTTTGCTCTTAATTGCCTCCATAACCTGCTTCTCAAGGGCTGCTAGGAAGTGCATAGACCCCATCATTGAAGGCTCAGATTCTTCCACCTTTACCCCCTCTTGTTTCTCATCTTCTTCTCGGACTACCACTAATTCACTGCACTTCGATGGGGACACTCTGCCATGTGATGGGGTCCCTTACATATAAAGCAGGAAATGATTCTTGCACTAGGCATTGCTGGCTTTGGTGGGGTAGGCCTTGATTGCACTAATGGATTGGGAGTTTCTCCTTTCACTCCAAGTTTGTCTCTCGCCCCCTCCTTTGGATTAAGAGGGGCGATCCCTAGTTCTTGTGTTAGTGCGATCATCTCTCCTACTAAAAGACCTTATCCATTTGCCTAGTCGGTTGTCATTTAGTGCATTTGGGGGTTGCTTCCTTTTATTGGGGTTCTCTAAAAAATCATTCAGTCTCTCGGCTACTACAATAGCGGTGGCGTGGTCTCTGACCTTGATCCTTATTACCTTATTTCTGGCCCATGGATTGAGCCCTCTCTTGAAATTAGCTATTTATCATTCTCATGCATTTTTGGGTAGTCTAGGATAAGTTTTTGATAGGATCTTACATAATCCCTTGTAATGACTCGGTCCTATGAGTGGTGGCATCGGGGTAGAAGACCTGAGCAAGAAGTTGCCTGAGAGTGGTGGCACCGAGGTAGAATACCTGAGCAAGGAGCCACCATCCAGGATGTCTTTAGGGGCAGGAATGAACCGAATCTACACCAAAAAGAGAGGGTTTTTGAGACTGTACTGGTATGGGACAGTATATTGGAGAAGGGCTATAGCGATTTTGAGGCTGTACTGGTATTGGACATTACAGTTGAGAAAAAGCTTAAAAGATTTGATAGGTACTATCTATACCATCAAGATGCTTCTTCTTTTCGGTAGTCCATTCCGAAGAACTTCAAAGTTAAACGTGTCTGACTTAGTGCAATCCTAGGATGGGTGACCTCCTGGGAAGTAATTTTTAGGAAACAAGCGAGTGAGGACAAAGCTTTTCGAAAAGACTCGTGGTAATTTATGAAGAGAGTCAATCAAATCTGGGATGTTACAATTTTGTATTAGAACTAGGTTGTGGAAGAGTGGTAGGCCTATAACCCACATGTCCCGGGTTGAAGTTCTAATAGATTTATAGAGTATATGATTAAATTATCATTTCCATGTCCCTTTGTTATAATATTGATGTAAAATCTGGTGCTCTATTGATACTATTCATCTATATTTTAATGTGCTGAAACTTACCTTATTACCAGGTTATCATGCCTCCAAAAAAGAAAGAGAGGTTGACCCAACGTCAATATCAATGTATAGAGTCGTGCAACGATTGATCAATCATCACCACCAATTGGTGAAGCTCCAGTGCCTATACCCATATCTAATGTGGATTTAGCTGCTGGGTTATAAGGGGTTTTTCAGGTAGTTGAAAACTAGCAAAGGTTGTAACTGAACAAAGACTATAAGGACCTTCCAGCTCAACTCTATCTCAAGGCAGAGCTCAATTTCAAGATGTCAGTGAGTTCTTAAAACTACACCCCCTATCTTTTCTGGTGCGGATCCTATGCAGATCCTATGGATTTTCTTGATGCTATGGATAAATGTTATGAGGTTTTGGGATGCAGCAGTGCATAGATGGTGTTATTAGCAGGAAACCAACTTCAGGGGGTGGCATGTGCTTGGTATCTCTCGAAAAAGGGGAATGGACATGACAACACTTTTCTTTGGCCATAATTTTGTGAATTATTTTTGGAGAGGTTCTTTCCCGTCAGTGTTATGGAAGCTAAATCCATAGAATTTGAACTATCGAAGCAAGGTAGCATGACTGTTAGTGAATATGAAATGAAGTTCCTTCGACTTACTCGTTTTGGTCAGCATATTATTCCAACTGAAGAGAGGAAAGATAGAAGATTTGAGAGGGGACTTCGGGATAGACTCTAGGATCATATTGCCTTCTTGTGTCTGTCTACCTTTGATGAAGTGGTGGATCGATCTAGGCAGATAGAACTATCTGATGATCAATGAAGGGCTCATGAACAAATAAACATGCTAGATCTGATAATCAAAGTAGCCAACATAGTAGGACTTATGACAATTCAAGTGCTCAAGGGTCTCATTCCTTATCTAGACAAGGAAGACAATATTATGAAGATAGTTAGAAATCAAGCTAGAAATCACAAACTATGGGAAACCATTAAAGTAAGAGTGCTTCTGGTTTATCTTTTCCAAATGTCAGACATGTGGTAAATTCCATGGGAATTCTCCATGTTATCGAGTTACTGGGGCATGCTTTGGGTGTAGACAGATGGGTCATCAAAGGAAGGACTGCCCTAGCAGTAATGCAACCCCAAATGTTAGCCAAACCACAATTTATACTCCAAACAAAAATTCTTTGATGACGTCCAATTATGGTAGAGGGCAGACTTCTGGAGGTCATGGTCAGGATAGTTGTAATTTCGATGGAAGAAGTTCTAATCTAGCTTTTAGTCAGTCATCTGCAGCTCGAGGACAGGATAGGTCTTTGCTTTAACAAATTATCATGCTGAGGCATATAATGCAGTAGTGGTAAGTACTATTTTTGTATTTTCTTTTGGTGCTAAAGTTTTGATTGATCCTGGTGTAACACACTCCTTTGTTTCCCCACACTTTTCTATTAATTTTGGCATGTCACCTATTATACTAGATCATCCTTTGTTGGTGACTACACCTTTAGGATATGTTCTAAATGCAGACTTAGTGTTCGTGGGTTGTTTAATAAAAATTAAGGACATGGAACTTTTAGCTAGCCTAGTGTTGCTTGAAATGACCGATTTTGACGTGATTTTAGGAATGGATTGGTTAGCCTCATATCATGCTTCTTTGGATTGCTATAATAAGTCTACTACCTTTAAAATCCCGGGAGAGACAGATTTTCACTTTTGGGGAGATCATTGTGTAGCTCCATATGGCATCATTTCTACCATCAAAGCAGAGAATTTGTTGAACAAAAAGTGTAAAGGGTTTTTAGCCTATGTTAGAGATACCCAAATGAAGAATCTTGAGATAGAGCAAGTCAATGTAGTGAATGAATTTTTAGATGTCTTTCCTTAGGATTTTCCAGGCTTACCACCAAAGAGGGTAATTGATTTCGTTATCGACTTAGCCCCTGAAACAAAGCCGATATCTATGCCTCCTTATCGCATGGCTCCTGCAGAACTAAAGGAATTGAAAAAATAGTTATAAGATCTACTTGATAGGGGATTCATTTGTCCTAGTGTTTCTCCTTGGGGTGCTCCTGTGTTGTTTGTAAAGAAGAAGGATGGGTCGATGAGGTTGTGCATTGACTATCGAAGTTTAAACAAGGTCATAATACAAAACAAATATCCTTTTCCTCGTATTGATGACCAGTTTGACCAACTTAAGGGTGCAAAATACTTTTCTAAAATTGATCTATGCTCCGGTTATCATCGATTGAGAATTAAAAGTGCCGACATACCTAAGACAGCCTTCAGGACTAGGTATGGCCATCATGAATTTCTGGTGATGCCATTTGATCTAACTAATGCTCCTGCAGCTTTTATTGATTTGATGAACAAGGTATTTAAACCATTTTTAGACCATTTTATAATCGTTTTCATTGATGATATTCTGGTGTATTCAAAGAACAAAGGGGACCATGAACAACATCTTAGTTTAGTGCTCTAGACATTAAGAGATCACCAGTTCTATGCAAAGTTTTCTAAATGTAAATTTTGGTTAGATAAAGTGGAATTCTTAGGACAAGTTATTTCTAAGGATGGGCTGTTCGTTGCTCAAAAAAAGGTACGACGGTGCTTCATTGGTTGAGACCTACTTCAGTGCCAGAGATTCGAAGTTTTCTTGGGTTAGCAGGATACTATCGCCACTTTGTGCAAGATTTTTCTCAAATAGCTTCCCCTTTGACCAAGCTAACTCAAAAGAATGTTAAGTTTCATTGGTCAGATGAATGTGAGAAGAGTTTTGAAGAACTAAAAGCTCGTTTAACTTTTGCTCCAGTCTTAGCACTTCCATCAGGGTCAGGGGGTTATACGATATTTTATGATGCTTCAAGAGTTAGTTTGGGATGTGTGTTAATGCAGCACGACCATGTGATTGCGTATGCTTCTCGCCAGTTAAAGAAGCATAAACATAATTATCCAACTCATGATTTGGAGATGGCATCAGTAATCTTTGCCTTGAAGATTTGGAGATATTACTTATATAGGGAGGCATTTAAGATCTTTATAGACCACAACAGCCTTAAGTACATCTTTGAGCAACGTGACCTAAACATGAGACAAAGGAGATGGTGGAATTTCTCAAGGACGATGATTGCACAATTCAATATCATCCTGGAAAGGAAAATGTTGTGACAGATGCCTTGGGTAGGAAATCCATTGGCAGCATAGCTCATCTTTCTATTCTAAAGAGACCTTTAATTAGTGAGATTCACGAACTTCTTGATCAAGGAGTGAAGTTTGAGGCAACATCTGAAGCATTAGTGGCTCATTTCGAGTTAGGCCTATTCTTCTAGATAGAATTGAGCCTTTCAGCAAGTAGATGTGCAGCTGTATAAAGTAATAGATGGCATTCGTCAAGGGAAAGTTCGAGATTTTGAATAGGTGGTGATGCATTCCTTCAGTTTGGGACTAGACTTAGTGTCCCTGACAGTGATGATCTAAGGAGGTAAATCTTAGAAGAAGCACATTGTTCAGCTTATAGTATTCCCTGGTTAGACCAAGATGTATGGAGATCTAAGGAGGCAGTAGTGGTGGAATGGATTAAAAAGAGACATTACAGATTTTGTAGCTAAATGTCTCACTTGTCAACAAGTTAAGGCAGAACATCAGAGGCTATCCGGGTTGCTTCAACCTTTCCCTATTCCTGAAAGGAAGTGGGAGAATATTGCTATGGATGTGTTTATAGGGCTACCACATATAAGGGGTGGTTATGATTCAATTTAGGTGATAGTTGATCGATTAACGAAGTCAACAAACCTTTTGCCTGCGAAGGCAACTTATGATTGCGTTAAGCTTGCTCAGATTTATGTCGATGAGATAGTTGAACTTCACAGGGTTCTAGTTTCCATTATGTCTGATCGTGGTACTCAATTCACTTCTCGGTTTTGGAAACAAATTCAAGAAGCGCTCGGCACGAGATTGCATTTTAGTACAGCTTTTAATCCTCATATTGATGAATAGTTAGAGAGAACTATTCAAACATTAGAGGATATGGTTCGAGCTTGTGTTATGGATTTTGGAAAAAATTGGGGTTATCACTTGCCGTTAGTGGAGTTTGCCTACAATAATAGTTATCAAGCTAGCATTGAAATGGCGCCTGATGAAACTTTATACGGTTGTAAGTTTAGATCACCCATTTTTTGGGATGAGGTTAGAGAAAGAAGACTTGCTAGACCTGAGTTGATACAATTATCTTTAGAAAAACTTCGTATTATTTGTGATAGACTTCTAACGGCTCAAAGTAGACAAAAGAGTTATGCTAATTCGAGACGAAATGATATTATGACCACAGGATTTTTTCTCTAAGGCAATGATGAAATCGGCATTCGCCGATACTTTTCCACGCTTCGATATTTACCCGAGTTGAGTAAAAGAAATAGACAAGAACTCTGATACCCATACTACGAAGATTCGAATCGAGTGTTTCTCATACAATTTCACCGTGTTAACCCTTTTTTAGGCGTGTGGGCTTAAAGCCCTATTGGGCCTCAAGCCTACACAAGGCCCACGGTTTTAAGGCCTAAAATAAGTGGAGCCTTGGTTTTGTGGTGGAAACAAAAATAATTTATTTATCCATTTTGTAAAATTCAATTTTAGGTCATCTTTTTGTAATTTTAAAAAAAAATCTTTTTGGATAAAATAAAAGGAAAAGAGGATACGAAAAAAGGGTTTTTGACTCATTAAATGAGATACTACATTTTGCATCAAAATGGGAAGAAGGCAAATGGAAAGAAGGGTTGGACCTTTGCCATTTGGGTAAGAAGGCCAACTTTTGGTCTTTAAAAGAAATCAAAATCTGATTTCTAAGAAGAGGGGGCAGATTCACTTTTTTAGGGGCAAAAGGAAACAAAGCAAAAAAATCTGATTTCCTCTTCTCTCAACTTACTCCTCAATCCATCTTCATTATCTTGCCAAAAACTCACCTCTCTTTTCTTGCTGACCACATTCTTTCTTCAACTTCCTCATCATTTTCCACCCTCACTAAAAGCATAAGAAAAAAAAAGAAAGTAAAACACAACTTGCTTTTGGAACTTTAGGAAATCATAAGCCTTTGAAACTTGGGAGAAACACTTGGTTTGGGCGTGTGTACTTCGCGAAAATCACCGGAGAAAGCTCATGTTCAAGTCACTCAACTTGTGAATACTAGTCGGGAAGGTAACCCTGAGCCTTAAACTCTTTCATTTCTCCATATTTGCCATAAAAATACCTCATTTTTGCATGTTTAAGTCATTCTATATGTTTAGGTTATCAAAAATATAACTAAGCAAAAAAATCAGACTTTGATCGGGAAAATGTAAGGTACTTCGGGAAAAACGGTTAAAGCTAACTAAAAATTCCCTTTTGTGACATCTTTGGACTACCTGTAAGCACCAGAACTTTTTCCCCTAAGGCTATGATGAAAATGGCGCTTCGCCAATTACTTTTCTCGTTTTAAGGTTCGTTTGAGTTGACTGAGACAGACCGATGACTCCGGCAGTGCATCGCAAAGAATCCCAATCAAATATGTCTTTCTGAGTTTTGGGTCACCGGGACCCGGCCTAGCCCGACTTTTATCGCTCAAATAATTTTAATCAAAATTATTTTTATCCCCATTATTTTTATTCATATTATAAAATAAATAAATAATAATGAGTGATTTTAATAGTCGAGATAAAAATTAAAAATGACGGGAATTAAGGGGTTTAATGGGAAAAATGAGGAATAAAAAGAAGATTAGAATATAAAATTTTAAGGGGCGGTATGGACAAAGAGCGTAGCTGGCCCAGCAGTCAGCCCTCAGCCCATAAACCTGCAGGTCTTGGTTTCAATTCCCTATGTGTGTAAAAGGGAAATTTTTTTTCTTTTATTTTCCCCTAAGCTGAACGGCGTCGTTTGGCCTTAGTAAACCCTAAAGCCAAACGAAGACGTTTCACTAAAAGTGAAAAAAAAATTTAATTGAAGCAGCCCACGTGTCAGGCCGTGATTGGGTGGAGTGAATAGGGTTTTCTTTGGTTTGACATAAATTGAAACACATTTTTACACAGAAAGGGCAACAGTGGTGGCGCAAACTTGCAGCAAAAATATTTTCTTCTTCCAAGTTTTAGGAGCTGCGCCGACACCCCATTTTCCACCCTCTCCACCATAAAAACTCCATAAAAACAATTGCTTCTCCTTCTCCTCCATGACTTTTTTTCACCATTGATGGGCCAACCGAGCCACGGTTTTCTCTCTCAAATTTTCATCCGCCATTGACATCCCCCTCCTAGCTTTTTACTTTTCATTTCTTAGTCATCATTAACACCCACATAGCAATTTATTCATCCTTTAACATTGATCAAACACTTCTCCGGTCTTCTTTTTTATTCGGTTATCAACAGCAACTTCAAATAAAATATTTGATTCGGTTCGACGACGGTGCACTACCGGAGCTCTTGGATTGTTCTCAACGTATTATACTCTCTGAATATCGACACGGGAGGTAAAAATTGAGCCTAGCCTTGCATTCATATCTGTTTATTTGTTGTCTGTTTGTTAAAATTTACTTAAAGTTTTTATTTTTGTATTTAAAGTTTAGATCGTTTCGTTAGGTTTGATCTCGTAAAAATTTGGTTTTGTTGTGTTTTAAATATTTGTTGGGTATTGTTAAGTTAGTTCAGGTCGAAACCGAGCTAGAAACATGAAAAGAAATGGGGAAAAAGGGTATGAATTTTCGTGGTGAAACTGCTACGGATTAGCGACGAAATTTCCATCGCTAATCCGTAGCTAAATCCCACAACAGCAATATACCTTTGAGTTTTAGCAACGGAATCTGATTTCCGTTGCAAAAACTGATTTACTTACTTTAATTCCTTTTTATTTTATTTTCAACCCTTTTTAACCCGTTTTCACATGATAAATAATCTCAAAAATTCCAATATTATATTTTAAAATATTCTACTGCTTGTTTTTATTTTTCTCTATTTTTATTTTATTTTTAACATTTTATTGCTATTTAATATCTTTTGCTTCCTAAAAAAATATTTTTTATCATGCATATTTACAATTATTGCAATTTAATTTTTCCTGGTGTGCCGATGATGTGCCGGTAATTTAGACGCGTATAAATTTAATTTTTGGGCCTAGATTTAATTTCTGTCAATATTTCGCCTGTATTTAGAGACCGGCTAATGTCGGCCTAGGACCGCTAAAACAAACTCACGAAGGGGT
>CAOJCR014220945.1:0-10794 GCA_948330485.1 Euphorbia neoarborescens | reverse complement strand
TCTGATGTGGCAAACATCCAGCAACCCAAAGTTCTAAACTAATATCAAATTGTATCTTAGCCATCTTCAAATAGAATATTAAAAAAAGTAATAAAAGGTATTTAGTCAAATGAGGTGCAAAAGTAGCTAATCCCATTATTATTTTCAGGGTTATTCGCTTGCATATTAGCAGCCTATCCATCACATCAGCTACCTATTTAGCCTTCTTGTCACATGTCCTGTCAGCAACTTGGTTCCTCTTTCCTGCCTAATATGCTGCTTCTTTTTCTAGCTTCGCTCCGCAACCTTTCCGCCTTTCTCAGCAACCTTCTTTCTCTACAAGTTGCCGTATTTCTTCTGATTTTCTTCAGCAACGCAACCTTCATAAAATAACGCATATAAGCTTTGATTTTCCAATTTCTTTCATTTATTTCTTTATTTTCTTGACTGATTTATTACTAATCTTAATGGTATAAATTACTCCTATCAATTAACTTTAACCAAATTCATGCATAAATCAAACATAAAATGTTCTCTGTCTTTTGATTATTACAATGCACAACATTATTAGTTATTTTCATACATTAAACCATTCATGCATAATATCAATGTTGTTTTCTCAAACTAACATTAAAACTCATCTTAATTCCACATATACTTGGTGTTGATTAACTCAATATATATATCTAGCATTTAAACCAAGAATTAAATGAAGAACAATCAAATAATAGCAAAAGAGTCCATATAAATATATGTTTAGAACAAAGTGCACATATTAAAGAACTTTTGCATCGAAACTCTAACAACCAATCAATACAATGGTCGTCAAGCATTGTAGTGATTGTCCAAAGGGAGCGTGTCATAACTCCGGGGAATTTCGGGCAAGAAATGATCAAATGTAAGAGTACGATTAACAATTATCCAAAATAGAAAATAGAAACATGAAATACCACGGAAAGGATTACAACTCTTAATGGAGTTAAACCTTTCCATAGATGAAGGATGCTTTTTCTAAATGGAAGGGCTTCTTCTTACTCCTATGAGTTTTCTTCTTGAGGTAGAATTCATGCTTCTCAGACTCTCTCTCTCTGAAACTTTCTTTCTCTTCTTAAAGTGATTTCTCTCTCTAAAAATCTTCTATAAATGTTGGATTTGATGCCTTTTTATAGAGGTTTTTGGTAGTTATAAGTGTATTTGATTGGTTTTAAAGGGATAGGATGTATTAGGATTGGTTAGGAGTGGATAAAGGTTAAATTGGAGGGAAAAAAGAGGGGTTGCAACTTTTATTTCTTGTTAGAGCCGTTAGAAATAACTAACATGCAGATCCAGGTCGTGATCGCGATAATGGAAGTCACGATCATGACTCCTTACTTGATGTTTGGGCTTGATTGTTGACGAAGGTTGCGATTTGGATAGCACTGTACACCTTTACTTCTTTCGTCCATAACTTTCTCTTTCGATATCCGAATTAGATGATTAAAATTGCATTGGAAAGCTAAGAGAATAATCTTTAACGTTGCTTATAATGTATATTCCCACATTCGGCCTCTAGATACCTTAAATTCTACTCCAACTTTGATGGATGAAATTTCAAGCACCAATCAGATGTCATTTTTCCCCTCTCTTTTCCTCTTTTGTCCATTTCCTATCCGTTTCTCGTCCCGTTTATCGCGAATCTTCCCAAATCATCTGAGATGTATTTTTCCATTCCTTGTGTCTTAACCTTAGAAAAGAAGTATTTTCTACGAAAACGACACACAAACAAACATTAAATAACACAAAATATATATGATTTATACCTTATTAGTATACCTAATATGCTTACTTTGCACGCTTATTAGTACACCGAATGGAAAGCTCAAGGTTAATGGACATCAGTTGAAGCCGTATTTACAAGGGGTCGGTCAAGAAGAGGAATAAGATGTGTTCCTATTGGAGGACTACTAGAGTGCACCGCTGAGAAAGTCGAGCTGTTTCGACTATAAGCACAGCAATTTTTGTTGTACATTTGGAACTACTTTATTTTTGTTAGGATTTGTAGTTTTATTTTTATATTTGTATGTATGTTTTAATGTTTTGTAATTTTTAGTGTGCATTGGTAGGAGTTAAAAAGTGCAAGGAGTAATTTGGCACAAAGAGAAGCAAAGGAAAAGTTGAAGTATTGAAGGCCAGAGTAAACTCGATGTGTTAGGAGGTAACTCACCGAGTTTTAAAGTATAACACACCGTGTTCAATATAACACGTCGGCGTGTTTGCTTCTGGAACTTAGGGAACATTTTTTAAAATTGTAACACACCGAGTTTTAAGCCCGAACACACCGTGTTCTGAAGCATAACACACCATGTTCACTAGATCATGTCGGCGTGTTTGCTTCTGGAACTCAGGGCCTAAAATTCATAATTGAAAACACGCGGTGTTGAACCTTAGCTCGCCGTGTTTTCACACGAGGATTCAAATGCAAAATTTTGTAAAGGAACATGCCGTGTTTCATCACCAACACGACTTGTTATGCATCTGTAATGCTCTTTTTAAAAATTAAATCCCTAAATTTTCTTTTTCTCTCCTCTCTTGCACGAACATCTCTCTCCCAAACCTCTCTTTCTCTTCTCTTCTCCTCCATTGTTCTACCTTCATTACTCATTTCTTCGTTCTTCTATTTCTCTTTCTCGTTTTCTTTATTTCTCTCCTTCACTCTTTTCTTTCTCAATCAACCACTGCATCTTTAATTTGGGGATTTCTCATCTTTCTGACCTAGATTTTGGTAATGGAACCAAGGTAAGTTCCTTTGCATTTTACTCTTCTAATTTCTGGAGTATGATTAACTTTTGCATTATGGGTTACTGCTATTCGAAGATTGAATGATTTTTTAGCAGCTGGTGAGCGTTTTGGAATTGCTTTAGTTTTGATACAAACTGTGATAATAGCTTCTCTTCCCTTTTCTGATCTACTGATCCTGTTCCTATAATTCCCATGTTACTGTATCATACTTACTGGAATGATTTCTTGAATTGGAGGATTATGGAACGCCTAATTTCATGCTTTCCATTTGGTTTCTTTTTGCACCCACCTATGACGATCATATTGGGAATTTAGGTTTGTATAGACTGATTAGGGAGCTGTATGTAAGCACTTGATGTTTACTTAGGGTATGCTTATTCTGGCTTGTACTGTTATTTAGAAACTGTGAGAATGATGAGTTAATTATCCCTAATGCTTGTTTTGTTGCTTGAAGGTTCCATATTCAACATGGTTTCTTACTATCACTTGCAATGCTAAAATTTGTTGATATGATTCTGGAATGATAATAAGATTGCCATGATTGATGCACTTTTTCTTTACATGTATTCAGGTTCTATTTTCCTTTCAATTCTCTTTGTTTATTTAATGTTTCTATATGTTCTATCTTCTATTTTGTTATGCTTGTTTCCTTTTAATCATTGTATTACTCATTTCTTTATTTTCTTTTATGGTGAAGCAAATGGCCAAGAAGCAAAAGCAGGCATATCCTACCACCCCGGGTGAATCTCCTGATTCCCAGCAGTATGGATTCAACATGGAGAAAAGGATGGCTCCACTAACGAGCCTTTCCCGCTGCCTAAAATGCCATTTCCCTCTATTGACAGAGGATGAAGGTATAAGGTACTCTTCTATCTTTGGTCTTGAGTGCTCAACTTTTCAACACATTGATAATGAGTGGATGAGCAATGGTCTGTTTAGACATGAGCTTAGGGCTAAGTTTGAGGAATTAGGTTGGTTGGATTTTATTGATTCTAGGATTCCAGTTTACAAAGACCTTGTAGTGGAGTTCTATACTACTTTTTATACCATAACCGGCAATATAACTGGGAAAAGGGTATTCATTTCCATTTTTTTGGGATGGAATATGAGCTAAATGCTAATCAGATAAGGGCCATCTTAGGGATACCTGGGGATTTTACACATGGCCCAAGGATTATCATCCTTTGGACTATTGGATGGGATATAACTCTACCAATATGAAAGCGTCATTTATTCGTGATCCGATCTTGTTCTATACTTATAAGTTTGTGACACTTAATTTTTCTAGCAAACCGGAGGCTAACAAGATAAATGAAAATGAGTTATTGCTTCTCATTCAGGCAAGGGATAACATACAATTACACTTGGGTAAATTTCTAATGAATGAACTCTTGTCTAGGACTAGGAGAGGTCACGGGGAGCTGGGACTAAGTCATATCATGACACGTATTGCACATTTTCCATGGACCCCTATTTGCACTGACCATTTGGTTGCTATTTATAGCAAACCTATTCGAGCTGATACCATGCAATATGTACCACCCCCGAGTGAGGAGCCAGAGTACGATTGTGACGACCCTACTTTTATATACATGCATTGGTGGAATCAATGCACGAAGTTGGGTCATCAATCAACGACAAAGCAGAAATTTTTTCTTTAAAAACTTTAAATTAAATAAATTAAGTACTAATACATTATTCACACAAAGGAGCTGAACAACTCCAGGCTCACTAAAACGGAGACATTCTACTAATGTTCAAGCTAAGGGTTATTCTTAGCTAATACAAAAGGGAATCTCTAAGTATCTCCCCACTCAAATCCCATAAGCAAGCCAAGCAGCAATCACTCAGCACCTGCATGATCTGAAAAAAAAAAATAATGCCACTGAGTGACGAGTGACTAAACTGTCCCAACATTCAAGTCCAAAGTCAAATAAGAATGAATGTTGGATAAATGGAAATAAAATTCAATAAATCAAAATGTGTAAACCAAAAGTTTTGTCCAAGTATGTAAAATTTCATAAGTTATACATATGAAAGGAAGAGTATTCGAAATCTATTAAACAAATTGTATAACTTCTGAGCATAAAATCTCGAAAATAAAACCAGGTGCAAACCAGAAACATTTCAAATGAAAAAGAAAAAAAAAAGAGTATCGAAAGAATTATTCTCAAGATTCACAAACTCCACATCATTACATTGCATTGGCACAGATGCTTGGGGAAAAGACCGCAATCCCCGGATCCCATGGTGGAAAAAAATCGCAGTCCACCCAAATCAATATCAACAATGTCTAAGAGTGGCCAAACTCTTTCTCATTGACAGAGAAAAAGACCGCAGTCCCCTATCTAATGAGAATGATAAATATGACACCCATGAGGAAAAACCGCAACCAAGTGGGTTTCCCATTCAAGGAGGAAAATACCGCAGTCCCCCGACAAACGAGAATGTCAATCAACAATCAAAAGGAAAAGTGTTGTCCAATTGTCAGAAAAGACCCCAGTCCAACAATTACCAATAGAAACAAAAAATATGAAGTCCGAAAACCAATTCAATCAACTATTCAATAGGTGCCACTATGGTCTTACCCTCAAATTCAATCCATTGAAATCCAATTTCAAATGTTCGTAAGGTATCACTATCTATTTACCCTTAGGAACTCCAAAAACCGAAATTCCAAAAATCCAATATCAATAGAAAACAAAACCAAGTTCAGAATATCAATTCTTAGCACAAAATCGATTCTGGTTATAAAAACTCATTATGGCTAAAAATCAGGAAGAAATCCATTTCCAATAAACTCAACAACTAGTTAAATCACCAAAAACATAAAAACCATAAAATCAAGTTTTTAAGGCTGAAATTACACGAGTTTAACCTTTAAACAAAAATATGCCAATCCACAATTAAATCAACATTTAAACCAAAGTTCATCAAAGACGTAAACCTTACCAATACTCAAAATAAAACCAGAAACAATTTAATGCATTTATTAACTGAAATAAAACCAAAATAAACCAACATGTGAAACAGTCTATCCCTACTGAAATATTCAAAAATGCAATTCAAAACTATTTTTTTCAAACCGATTTTATATTTTAAATCGGAATACACTGATTACTCATAATACAAATCAACTTAGGGACAAAAGTATACCAAAATGATGTTTAAGCCCAAAAATTACACAAGTGCAGCCCAGAACAACCAAATCTATTTTTTTAAGCCGAAATCGCAGAAGTACAACTTCTATTAATATTTTTGAAATGATACATTTACTTATAATCAAAGTAGTCTCGATTGGCCAAATACAAACACAACTCCATTCAAAAACTCCAATAGGTCAAAATATACATATTCTTACTATTAGTCTCACTTAACTCGAATAACCATGAAATTAAGCATAAAGGCCGAATCAATGTAAACAATTTCCAGATTGTACAAAATGCATATATTGAACACTTAAGTCTAATAAACACTAAAATTTTTATCTATGAAACCGAAACACCTCAATTGAACAACACAAAAGATAATTCAGTAATAGAAGAAAACACAATTTCAACAATTAAACATAATATGTCCGAAAACACCAGATTATATGCTCTAATCATATACAAATATACAAATATATATATCCTACATGCATTCTATAATTAATTTTAAACAAGAATGTAAGGTAGGTTCAATTACCTGGAATACGCGTTGAGAATAATAACTCTTAAGAAGAAAAAGAAAGCCAAAATGAAGAGAATAATGCGCCCAAGTTCCAAGTTCCACAACTGACGTTAATAGGCAGCCCAAGTGATATGGTATTTCTCTTAAATGATCACTCACTCTCACTCAGATTTGGTCGAAAAAGAGGTGAATAGAATGAAAGAAGGACTTGAATAGTTAATTAAATAGAGAGTAAGAGATGATAAGGTCTTTAAATTATAAAAAGGATACAAATCAGATTATATTCTGATTAGGCCAAAAATATGGTAGGAATAGAGTTAGGGCCGAAGTTTTAGGACTGAGATTTGTATGTGATTTGGCTGGGTTATAAATAATAAAGGTAGGAAATGATTTAATTTTAATAAATATTATGTGAGAGAATAAGAAATTGGATTTGAAGTAAGATAGGTAAGTCAAAATCATAGGAATGAATCTTGGATAGATTATGGTCAAAATTCAAAAAAAAAGGTTAGAGATATGTGATTTGGCCGAATTCTAGAGATGCTAGAAATGGTATACTAGAGCTAGGAAATAAAGAATAGATTTAAATTAATATCAGGTATTTGAAACAACTAAAACTTCTCATTCTTATACACATGTCACGCCTAAGTAAAATTATGAGGGTCCCACAAAATTATTTATAATTAGCTCATTACTATCTCAATGCCTAAAAAGTAAGGTTGGGGATAAGCTTTAGGAAACTCAGCCACAACATATAAAACTACGTCAGGCCGAAAAATAATAATAATAGCAGCAATATTAACAAAAATAACACTACCCTGGTAATAAAATACGGTTAATAAGACAACGAAAATCAATTATGTAAAGAAATAACAAAGGAAACTAAAAAAGTTGAGTCAACCGAAATTTTTGGGTTATTACAATGATGCACTAGCACCATCACAAGGACCAGCATTGGAGAATAAGCACATGGAGGGAAGGGAGCATAGAGCATCTTGTGCAGCACCTAGTAGCCAGTTTGATCCCCTTTTACAGAGACTGGACACTATGCATTTAATGTCAAATGGATGGCCCAAGTGGGGATGCAGATTCAGTATATGGATGAGCGGATTACGAGCATTAGGGCCTTTGCATATCGATACTACACTAAGCATGGCTGGCCTTATCCTCTACCACCACCGGGGCCTATAGATCAGTGAGTTTCCCTTTCCTCTCTACACATTTGCATTATACTCTATTACAGTTTCAGGAGTAAGTGCATTATAGTTGTGGGGTGGGAAAAGGGAATTTCTCTCTTTTCATATCTTTGTCTTTTTGTTTTGGGGTGCATGCTAGGTTAGTATTGGTTGGCTGGATTGGTTATGTATGTTCGAATAGGATTGGATTTGCTGGTTTTGGTTGATTTCCTGATTTTGGTAGTTTGTTGTGATTTTAGGATTGGTTTTGATTATGGTTTTCATTTTAGTTTTGAGTTTTGATGATTGTTAGTTCTGTTAAGCATGCGTAATGTTTTGTGTGTTGGAATCCTGGATTTCTGGAAAGAATTGTTCTAATATTGGGAATTTCATAAATGTTTGGCTATCCATGAAGTTAAGCTTCGCTATCTGTTTTTGAGTCTATAATTTGGAATGTTGGAATGCTGATTCTAGGAATTAGCCTGCTTGTGCTGGTTAGCTGTTCTGAACAATGCTTTTGCATGAAAACAATAAGAATCGTTATGTACAGTGGTTCATTCATTTACTGTTGTTTCCATGCCTGAATTATGATAGGAACACTGAAAGAGAAAAAGTAACACTGAAACACTATTTTAAACTCTCTTTCAGTATATAGTAAGAACCTGTTGAGCCAAAAGGAACCCATTCACTTTGGGTCCTAGTTTTTTTTAGAGTCGATCATTCTTGGTGTGCTAGATCATAAAACTTGGTGTGGTTTTACACTTGGCTTTAAGTAGGACTTAGTATGTAGAGACCCTTAGGAATAACCACACACACACACTCCACATCCTTTTAATTTAACCCTCTTGAACCTAACATATGCTAACAAGCCCGTAGAACCCTTATATTTGACCTTGCGCCCATTCTTTCTTAGCCATATTACAAGGCGAAAGCCTTAAAGCTACAAGCTAAATCCCTTCACTTACTTTAATCTTTCAACCCATCCTCCCTCAATTTCAAGTCAAACATTGGTTAATCAACTTCAATTCTCGATCATTGGGTATGTCATTCACGTTTTGAACATGGAGTCGGTCAAACTTTTCCTATGCGCTTAGAAAAAAAAAGAGAAAATAATGTGTTATTCTTTATCATTTTGTTTTCTGTTTGAAATAAGTAGCAACTTCTTTGTGGTATTATTGTTTGGGTGGGTTCCTAATAATGAAATATTTTGCTTTTGAAGGTTCAAAAGCACTAAATTATGTTCAAATTCTTTACCTCAAATTCTTATGGAACTTCCACTTTATGTTTTTCCCTTGTTATCTATTGTGATTCGAAATTCTCCATTTCTTCTTTCCGAATCTTAGGTGTGTTTGTAAATCGGTGTGGGGTACCTTTCCTTCTTTTCTTTTCATTCCATATCTCTATGTTTGGTTGCTACAGTGTTAGGAAAGTTTGAGTTACTCATCTTTTCGGATATGTTTGCCCGAGATTAACCATATTATGTTTTTACACTTAAATTGAGGGGTTGTACACTAAATTGACTTTTGACACACCTGATCCTTAAACTTAAACATTACAAACCCGACAGGTTCTTTGATATTGTCCCTTTTTGCTAAATACTGCACTGAGATTGCCATTAGATCGCTATGTGATGTGTGCCTTGATTTGACTGAGAGTGTTTTTCTTTTCACCCTTGACTTACGAGCGTGTTGAATGAAATCTGGTGAGGTGAACTAACTAGTTACATAAGCTCTCATCGTTCCTTTTTGTTTGACTGATATTGGGCATGTGGAACAGTAGTACTTATGTTTTTTGTCTGTAGATGATCATTAATATTTTTTTGGATTGCTTCTGCATGTTTGTAAATGGTGAATTAGCATAGTAAAATCCTAGGTGGGTTTGCAGGCGAAAATTGGTGTCTGTGTTCTGTATTTCAGGTTATTTGCTTGAAAGTGTGGGTAGTTGAGAAGGTCAGTTTTGACCTTATATTCTGAACATTATGGTACCCTGATTCTGGTTGATTTGACTGGATTTTTGGCATTCTGATGTTGCATTTCATGCATTTTCCTATTTTTGCTTGAGTTTGTGCTTGTATATAGTTTTGTATGTTTTCTATTATTTTAGTTTGTTTTTAGGTCCGAGGTCATTAGGATCGAGGATTTGTGTGATCTGATTTGTTTCTTGAGCCTATAGATGTAGGGGTTTGAAACCCGTGATGATGGAGTCCGATGATGATGTGTGCTTGGGAACAAAACTTTGGTGCTAAATTTGACAGAATTAGAGGCTGAATTGGGAGTTGAGCATTAAAGGAAAATCAAAGTTCATGATTTGGGCTTTCCAACGGATCTAAGATCGTGTAAATCAGAGGATAGATGAAGAAGTTATGAAGGATCGAAAATGAAGAGGAGCTAAACTAGGGCTATAACTCGGCGTGATGAGTGAGGAGTCCAAAACACAGCGTGTTGACTACAGAACATAGCATGTTGGAATACAAAACAGAATGGCTCGGGGGACTTTGCATAACTCTGCGTGTTGCCCCAGAACATGCCGTGTTGCACATCGATCGAAAAATAGAAATTGGGCAAAATCAAACATGCCGGTGAGTTGGTGTAACTCGTCGAATTTCCATGCAAAACTCGGCTTGTTCTCTCTCAACACGGCGTGTTTCAGTTATTTTTAGGGTTACGAATTTTATTTATTTTATTTTATTTGGGAACCTATATATAGCTGGAGAAAACTCTTTTTCTATATCTTTTATCATTCAACTTGAGCTAAGAACCCTAGCTAGGTTTTTCTTTCATCTTTGTGTGGATTTTGGATTTGCTTAATCAAACATTTCTACTTGGAATCTTCACCTTTTGTGGATCATTGCTTCGCGTTTGTGAGTTAACTTTCTTATAGAGGATCACCTTTACGCGTTGTTTCGCTAAAGCCAGAGTCCATTGCATTGATAGTGCATTTGAATAAGATTTTCTCAACTCAATCTTCGTCTTTAATCGAGTTGTGATCTGCTTAGAAATTACTTGTGATTATATTCATTATTATTTCATCCATATTTTTTGATTGAACTTGCAATTGAAATTAGGGTTAGTGTTTGTTAATTGGTTAACTTTCATGCATGCGTATTTGATAGCCTCGTAAACTTGATAATCTATTTGGTTCATATCTGTTGCACGATCCAGATTAACAATTGGAAAACCGGGAGGACTAA
>CAOJCR014210428.1:0-10676 GCA_948330485.1 Euphorbia neoarborescens | reverse complement strand
TTGTGTTCTTCGGTCGCCCATCCACAGAGTAATGGACAAGCAAAAGTGACCAACAGAACTATAAAAGATGGGTTATGGAAAGGATTGGCAAAACATAAGAGATCCTGGACGGATCCCCTTAATTATGTCCTATGGTTATACCAAATAACACCGAGGATAACAATAGGGAAAACTCCATTTGCCCTAACTTATAGGGTGGACGCAGTAATTCCCGCAGAAATAGGGGCTCCTAATGGACGGGTAGTCCAATATTCTTTGACGAAAATAAGCTTCCCTTGAAAAACAAGCTTGACTCATTAGAAGAAAAGTGAGAAAAGGCTTACATACTGATGGAAGCATATAAAAGTCGTATTGAAAGGTATCATGATAGGAGGGTTCGAGAGGTGCAGCTTAAAAAGAGAGATTTAGTTTTAAAAACTCAGATGCAACCCAAAGCCGAGAAGGAAAGGGCAAGATAGGAGCAAACCAGAAGGGCCATATATTGTTAAAAGTGTAGTTGGTCTGGCTACCTATCGTCTACAATAGATGAATGGGAAAGACATTCCTCGAACATCGAATATCAGGAACTTGAAGAAATATTATGTATCAGAGTGATCGAGAGAAAAATTGCTACACTTTTTTTCTCTGGTTAACGTTTTTTCCCCAAAGGATTTTTCTTAACAAGGTTTTGAATGAGGTATGCAATCTCAAATCACAAAATGTAACCGCCCTAATAGAGGGATTAAAGAATAATAAAGAACGTGATTACATATATGTAAATCGGTGTTTAATATTAGCTTATTCGATAATGCATATAAAACGTCAACAGTATAAAGTCTAAAAGTTGGATAGTTTAGCCTAAAGACTAAAGTACAAAGTTTAAAAGGAAAATGGTTTAGCCTAAAAAGACTAAAAGTCTAAAAGGCGGATAATTTTGCCTAACAGGCAAGCACAACCATTAAAAGTCTCAAAAAGGGCACATAGAAATTGGGCTAAAAAAGACCTAGTGTAAAATTAAAACTAGATATTTAAACGATAAAGATAAAATTCTATTAAAGAAAAGATGAGTTTTACAAATTCAAAATAAATATTCCAGGTTTAAGATTCAGATTACAACATAAATTTAATCTACTCAAATAGCTTCGTCCACACGGGCCGGACTGGCTTCCTCTCCACAAACCGAACTGTCTTGCCTTTCAAGATCCTCTTGCTGAGATGCATAGGTGTTAACTTCTATAGTAGAGGGAAAAGCCACATAAATCGGCTCTAGGTCCGACATCTTGGATGCATAATCTGAATGGATTTTGGCACCATAGTCCTCACCGTACAAAACATCTCTCTGCCACCTCCTTCAGGTTGCATTTGTTAGCTTCATCCTTGGCATGAAGAGCAAATTTCTTCTAGGTAAGAGCTCTCTAGAAAGAATTAACTTTACCAATAGTGGCTTCTTTCATCATTACAATTTCTCTCTCACAAGCAGACAATAGCTCAGATAGCTTGAGATTCTCCTCTTTAAGAGCATCTCTGATTGTGTCTTGTAGAGCCTCTTGAACATAGAGCTTCTCTATTTGGCCGGATAATTCAGACAGCAGGGCGAGGGACTGTGTTGTAAAAAATATCAGGTTATAAAAATTGAATAGAGAAGAGTCAGAGACATGATTAATTACATACCGGAGATGTAACATCCCAATCTGAGAGTTACAAGTTTTTAAGTTTTTATTTTGACAAGTAAGAACGATTTATGAATATGTAATTAGAGAATGCAAGAATTTGATGTGGTTAAGCCATATTATGTTTTAAGTTGTACCTTGAGTTTATGAATTGTGGTTAAGGTAGTAGTGAGATGTAAAATTAATATGAAAATTGATTGGATTGGAAGATAAATCAAGGTATGAAAAGTAGAACTTATCCTTGAATAATGTTAAGAGTGGATTTATAAGGTATTATGGATGAATTATAATAGAAATTGTGAAGGTTTATAGATGTTTTGATGGATTAGAAATGAGTTTATGTTATGGAATCGATAAAGAATGTTTGACAGAAACTAACTCGCCATCGTGTTATTACAACACGGCGTATTGTTCCTCTGCACCAGCTTCACTCTTCTCTCCATAACATGAGTTCTAACCATTGGATTATCATCAAATTTGTACTGAAGCTTCCTAACATATTGTTCTTGAATGTGAACCGTGGAGATGAGATTCTGATTTCAATACACCGTGTTGAGAGGCCAGTATGGAGTGTTACGGGGTATGATACGAAATTCTGATTTTTAAAGCCAACACGCCGACGTGTTGCATGTAGCACGACATGTTGGATAAAATTTCAACTAGAAAACTCTAGATTTTTGGAGAAAATTATGGAGATTTTTATTAATTAAAAATAGAAGATATTTTAAATAATTTTAAAAGGGGAAAAGTGTGTTTTTGGATTGAAGGAAGCTCAAACTCGTGCTCCTCTTCTCCTTCTTTCTCTCTTTATTCTCTTCTTTCTTATGTTTATTTCTTCTTTGTTTCTTTTTTTTTCCTTTTGGATTTCTCTTGGAAATTCTTCTTCTTTAAAGCTTGAAAGAATTGTTGGATTGTGGGTTATGTGTTTTGGAAGGATCTCTAAACATGGGTTGTCGTGTGAAGTTGTGAATTGCGGTTTGAGTTGGGCTCCTTGATGGTTTTGGTTTCCTCTTTTGATGTAAGTGGATATCAATTCTTTAAATTGAGTTTTTATATATCGAATTTGATTATGATTAGTTTTGTTAAGGAATTTTTATTGTGAGAATTGAAGGATTGAGCTTGATTTTGATTTTGTTATATTAAAACTCAATTTTTGGTATTTAGTTTTTGTATTGTGAATGATTATATTGTTATAAGGAAAAGAAGTGAAGTTTATAGTATTGATTTATGAATTTTTGGATTTTGAGGAATAGTTAATGTATTGATTTTGAATATTGAAGTATACTTAATGAGTTAGTTATTGAAACTACTTAATAAATTTTAAATTATTGTTTTGAGGTGTGATTTTATTAAGATATTGTTATTGTTTTAATTTTAGATTTAGAAATTTGATAATAGTTTTGGCTGAAATGTGAATTTTGAATGGGAAGGTTTATGAACGTATTGTTTTGATTTTGATTCGGATATCGAATCTGGGTTGTTATATCCTTGTGTGGTTATTGAGTTTGGTTTTGATGTTGATAGAAAAGTATTGAAGTCTGAATTTGTTTTGAATTGATGAATGAATTGTTTTATTTCAAGTTGAGTTGAGACATTGATTTTGTTAACATCCATCTAGACGGGTTCGGTTGTAGTTCTTTTAAGACCTATCTAGTGACAGATAGGCTTGTGTATACACAGCTGAAGTCCTATCATTGCATGGCGGTGAAGTGTCGAGTAAGTCCATGCGTTGATAGGCGGTGATAGGGCTCCCGAATAATTTATATTTGTTTGTTTGATTCATGTATTGAGGGGATGAGTCTAGGATGGATGGGCAGGTTCTATTTATGAAATTTTGATGCCGGATAAAGATGTTGGTTTCCGAATGTTGATTTTGTTTTGAAACATTTTGTGAAATCCTTGTTGAGTAATGTGAGTTTTCTGATTAATATCCAATGTTTTGTTGTTATTAATCTAAAAAAATTATGTTTTGAGATTAAAAACTTGGCATATGAGTTCTTAAAAGTCTTGAAAATACATTTTAACTTGGCATGTTTCTCATGAGGAAGAGACTTTATGAAAATGTCTGCTACTTGCTGCTCTGTGTTGCAGTGTATCAAATCAATTTCCCCATCAGCTACGAGATCTCTAATGAAGAGAACTCGAATGGCAATATGCTTGGTTCTGTTGTGAAAAGCTAGATTTCTAGTCATAAAAATTGCTGCTTTATTATCACATAAAATTTGTGTTGCTTGTCTTTGTTCATGACCAAGCTCCTTGAGTATTCTCCGCATCCATACAGCCTGGAAAGCAGCTGAACTTGTAGCAACATATTCACCTTCTGACGATGACAAAGTTGTGGCTTGCTTTTTTGAACTCTAAGAAATTGCAGCTGAACCAAGATTGAAAGTGTATCCTGATGTACTCTTTCGATCATCCAAACACCCAGCTCAATCACTGTCAGTAAATCCATATAGATTGAAATTGTCAACAGAGCTGTACCATAGGCCAAACTTAATTGTTCTAGCAATGTAACGTAAGAATCTTTTTGCTGCTCCAAGATGATGCCTAGAGGGAGAATGCATAAACCTGGAGATGACTCCTACCGAATAAGCAATATCCGAACAAGTATAAGTTAAATAAATCAAACCTTCCACCAAACTCCTGAAATAACCTACATTAGCTAGTTCAGTCCCATCTTCAAGCTATAATTTTTCATTCAAATTCATTGGTGTAGATGCAACTTTGCAATAGAGCATGTTGAACCTCTTAAGAAGATCAGTGGCATAATTATTTTGAAAATCAAATATTCCATCAGTAGCTTTTTTTACTTCCAAACCAAGAAAACAATGCAACTTACCCAAATCTGACATCTCAAATTTTTTTCTTCACACAAACTTTAAATTCTTCAATAAAAGAAGAACCCAAGTAGATAATATCATCTACGTATAAAAAAACAATGAGATAGTTGTTACCAGATTTCTTTAAATAAAGCGTCAGCTCATTCTTACTTTTCTCAAAGCCATTTTCTTGAAAATACGAATAGATCTTGTTGTACCAAGCACGCGGGGCTTGCTTTAAGCCATAAAGAGCTTTTTTCAACCTGTATACTTTTTCTTCTTGGCCATGAACGGTAAATCCTTCTGGTTGGCTAACATAAACTTCTTCTTTTAGATCACCATTTAAGAAGGTAGATTGAACATCAAATTGATAAACAGGCAATTTAAATTATGCAGCTAAGGCTAACAGAATTCTCACAGTTTCAAAACGTGCTACAGGAGAAAAGGTATTATCATAATTAATACCTTGTTGTTGTGAGTACCCCTTGGCCACAAGTCGTGCTTTCTGTTTCTGAATTTCTCCATGAGAATTGTATTTAGTTCTAAATACCCACTTGACTCCAATGACATTTTTTGAGATGGCAAGTCCACCAATTCCCACGTTTCATTTTTCTTTATTGCCTCAATTTCATCCTTCATTGCCTTCCACCATTTCTCTTTGTTAGAAATTGTAAAAGGAAAAAAACAAAAGAGATGAATGATAAAGGAATTAAGAAGATAATGAGAAAGTATGGACTTTATTAGCTGTGAAAAAAATAGGAAGAACAGATGCCCATATATAGGACTTACATAGAAACACAATAATTGAGAATAAGATTCTAACGGTTATGAAATTCAGTAAATCAAGGAAAAAATAATAACTAAAAAAGACCAAATCAACTAAATCAATTTGAATCAATTCTCAACATTTATCTCTCTCACCCATGTTTCCACTCATCATCAGCTCGCTGATATCTTTACAAAGCCCCTCAGCGCCGCTGCAATGACTCAATCTCTCTCCAAGATGCACCTTGTTGCCCTAGATGTCGTTCAAGATACATCTTGAGGGGGGCTAAAGGGATACCACCAAGACTATGGGCTGCAGAGACAATAGGCCGAGCCAAAGCCCAATTCAGCAACCTGTCTAATTTCTTAAGTGCATTTTTTGTATTTCTATTAGTAATTAGTTAAGCATCATCTGTAATTGTAACTTCTACATTTTTCTAGATCTTCTTGTTCTCTATAAATAGCTGATTACAATCTGTAATTTAGTAAGTTTTCAATAAAATACCAATAGTTTGTTCAGTTTTTTGTCTTCATTTTCTAATGTTGTTGAATTAGCGTTTGTCATAGGTCACAGAGGTTAGTTATTTTCTTTATTCTGTAATGATGCAGTCTCTTACTTGCGTTTGCTGATCTTCGATAGTTAAGTTTTTGCTTAATTTTCTAATTCAGTCTTAGATCTATGTATGATTCCATTTCTGTGATTTTCTCCCCGATAGTACATTCCTCTTTAGGGACTTCTGTGACACCATTTAGATCTTACAATTATTAATCAGTCTCTTATTTAGTTTTTATGTTATCTGTTATGCCTTAAAACCTATGTCAATAAAATATGGCATGATGCTTTTTGTTGGATATTTGCTGGTCTCTTATTCAGTTTTTATGTTCTCTGTTATGAATTATTTTTGTTGGGTATTCCTATATCACTAGGAATTTAGTTGTTCATTCCTCTTCTACGGCTCTCTTTCCACCTCCTAAACATTCTTTTCTTTCTTCTACCAATTTCAATATCTATTGCTTCCCTATGTTTTGTCAATTAACTCATCTAATTATCTTCTATTTGTTTGAATTTATGTCTTTGCCATAACTATTCTTATATGCATTTATACTTTGCTATGGTTTTTCATGATATAGATATTATGTACTAGCAGCATATTTGCTTATTTGTGTATTGATTTTGCTTATTGATTGTTTTCTATAGTTTTGCCGCTGCATTTTTCAGTTTAATACATTGAAGGTTAGAAAGTGTGGTTGCCGATTGAAGCATAGGTTTCTCTAGAATCTGGCCTTCGATGAGGTATTTTAATTAAACTTTTAAGAGCTTTCTTTATTAAATGTTCGGCTTCATGGTTGCCCATTTACAATACAGTTTACACAAGTTTTCTTACTGGATTTTATGTAGGATTCTTTTGGTATGTTGCCATTTAATGATTTTGGTGACAATGAGAGCGCTGGTGGATCAATGTTATCATCTAGCGATGGGGAAGATAGTGATGTCCAGAGAAGAGGCTTTGCTCTTGTTGATCTTGATTTTATTTACTGACACTGACGGTGAAGATGATTGATGCAAGAAAGGCTGCTATAACCAGTGATGATTCTTCTGAACGGCACATGGAAGCCGTTGGCGGCCTTCGTCACCCCAATTTTATGCCTGTAATGGCATACTTCTAGGCAAAAGGAGAAAGGTTGGTTATATATGATTATCAACCCAATGGTAGCCTCTTCAGTCTAATCCATGGTATAAATTATCAACCCCAAAACTTGTGAATTTAGTGCATTATCTGCTTTTCTTTCTCGTTGCTTTTTGTATATGATTTATAATTTAAAAAATTTAGAAATATTTGCCGTCAAATTTTAAGCAACATTTCTCTTAATTGGTCTGCATTGGGTTTACATGAGTTTGATATATGTCTTTACAGGACTTTGATATACTTGAATGCCTGTCTCAATGAATGTGTGCAATGTGAGGGATATGGGTATTGTTTAATCTTAAGGATTCATGTTTTTAAGAAGCAAGAATTCAATTGAAAATTGAATGGAGCAATGTCTATATTGAATTAAACACAGGGAACAACAAATGTCAATTGTGAACCACATTTACTAGTAGTAATTTCATGAATCTGGATCCCATCTGGCACATCATTAATATGATTATTTGTTTTTCATGTCGTGCAATAGGTTGGTTATGGTGTTTTTTTAATCATTGGGCGTGTCATACTTATGGTGTTTAGTGCTGCAAAACTATTCTACTTTTTTAGGTTTTCAAAATTTTGAGAAATTATACTGAACTTTTCTTATTCCGATGTAGCTCGTGATAAAAATCATGTAGCTTTTAATTACGAGGGTGTTGTTTATATACCTATGTGGGCGAACAAATCATGCATGGTATTGGTTCGTAATCCAAAGATAATCCCTTACCTGAGGAATGTTCTGATAACTCAGGGGTTTTCTTTCAGTTTTGTTGCTCCGATGGGAGGAACCTCTGTTGTAATTGGCTTTCACTCAGCTGATGCTCTGAACGGATTCTTAGAGGAAGACTACGTTTCTTTGCAGGACGTTATTGATAAAGCTTAATATCTTCAACTATATCAAGCTCCGTCAGCTGTTCTGTGGTGGTTGGATTTCTCTGGAATTTCGCTTCATCTTATAACCAGGGACTTCATTACATTCTTGGCTACTAAATTTGGTAATATGGTTAATATTGATTTCGATTTCGATCGCCCCTTACGTCTTGATGTAATTTCATGTCTAGTGTCCCTCCCAATCACTTTACAGCATCAGTCTATCATGGTGAAGGTAGAGAACAAGTGTTGGCAAATTGGAATGACTGTTAGACAGGTCTCCTACTACTCATGTCCTTGCCAGCAGTCCTCATCTAATCGTTCTATATCTGTAACTAAGCATCTTCCCTCTGCTGTTTCTTTGGTTGAGGGAGCGGAAGTAAGTCTAAACCCCCAAGCTGATTCTTCTATAAGAACTGATAATTCGATGGAGCTGGAAATTCAGTCGAAGGAGCAGACTGAACTGGTTGTCGAAGCTATCCCACCTTCATCGCAGCTTCGTTCTAAGAGGAAAGGGAAGCTTGTTCTCCCTTTCGGTCTAGGGAACAACATCAGTATTGCTAGTTCGGTGGATCACAGTATTAACATTCAGCACAGGAATCAGTTCCCCTTTGTTTCATTGCCTGAAGATACAGTTCCAGAGGTTGAAGCAACATGGTTGATTGGTCGTCAAGTGGGGTTGTTCTCGGTGACCAATAAAAATGAGGTTGTGCAAGGAATTCAGGAGGTGATCTCCTAATTGTTAAGGGTCTCCACTTCTATCCAGGTGTTGCTTTCTTATGTTTATGAATTTTATGTGTTGGAATGGTCGTGGTGAAGTCTCAAACTCCGCTAAACAGCGTTATGTTCAGTCCATGGTTTCGAAATATGATCTTCACTTTGTTGCGCTACTGGAAACAAAATGTGTTGAGGTGACTGCGTTGGCTATATAGGCCCTATGGGGGCATCATGATTTCGATTTTCTTTCTGTACCGTCTGCTGGGTCCTCTGCAGGAATAATATTCTCTTGGAACTCTTCGGTGTTGCATTGCTCCATGGTTCTTTCCTCCTCCCGTTGGGTTTTGAAACATTGCGAAAGCTCAGACTGGGATGTGTATGTTTTATGCTTATATCCACCTACTGCCTGGGAAGAGCAAGCTCTGCTTTGGGATTCTCTGTAGCAATTAGTTGTGTCTCATCAAAATTTAAAAGTTTGTGGAGATTTTAATGAAGTTTTGTGTGAATCAGAACGTTCTGGTGTTTCAAGTAGAGAAGCTGTGTCTCTTTTCAAGAGTTTTGTGAACAATGCGAAACTTCATGACTTGCTGTTGCATGGTAGATAGTATACCTGGCACAACTCGGCATCTTTTTCACATATCGATAGAGTTCTTATTTAAGCAGATATCCTTGATCGTTGGCCGGCTCTGAATATCCGCACTATGGATTCATGTTTCTTTGATCATTTTTCTATTATCTTCTTCTCAGATACGTCTGTTAGTGGGTTCAAACCATTCTTCTCCTTAAACTGTTGGTGGGATGACGATGTATGTTACGTCATTCTTGGGACTCAATTTGCTCAGATCTATTAGTCCATGGTTTGGGGAAAAAACTCAAAGTGCTTCGTTCAATGATTGGGGTTTGGTCCAGAGAGGTGTTCAAGCAACCGACGACTTTGATTGGTTCTCTTGAAGAGTGATTGCTTTCTTTTACTTCAGATTCAGTCCCACGACCTTTGAATGATGCGCAAAGGGTGGAAATTAAAAGGGTTAGAGATAATTTATTGCAGCAGCGCAACCAATTAAAATCTATTAGTCATCAACAATCTCAGGTAAAGTGGTGTCTTTTAGGGGATAACAATACTGAATTTTATCATAGGATTGCATCCTATCGGTACAGGAATAACTCTATCTTGATGCTTGAAGAAGATGGGGTTCTTTTACACGATCAGACAGTGATCCGTGAGAAAATCACTAACTATTATAAACGAGGCTTCAGTAAGAAGAAAGTTGTCCCCTGTAACCTTGGTTCTCTTTGTTTTAAAAAGCTCTCTACAGCTGAAAATAATACCTTACAGGCTGAATTTTCTGAAGAGGAAGTGTAGAGGGCTCTACAGTGCCGTGGGTAAAATAAATTGCCAGGTCCTGATGGATTTAATGCTTTCTTTTATAGACGGGAATGGCCTATTTTGAAGGATGAAATAATGCTGATTTTTAAGGATTTCCATTCTGCGAGTGTATTGCCAGCATATCTAAAAACTTCTTTTATGGTTTTAATACCGTAATTAGCCGGGAAGTCTGATATTGGTAATCTTAGGCAAATTTCTCTCATAAATGGAGTTTATAAGATTCTCTCGAAGCTTCTTGCAAATCGCCTAAAGCATGTCCTATCGAATGTTATTTCGGAATGTCAGTTCAGTTTTGTTTAAGACAGAAGCATTCACGAATGTTCATTCATCGCCAGTGAGATTGTTTCGTATATGCATTTCTCTAGAAGCTCTACAAGATAGATGGCCTACGGCAACAAAAAAAATTTGTTACATTTGGTACTGAATTCGTTACATTAGGGTCGAAAAAGTGTCTAAGGCAACGAAAAACATGAACATTACTTTGTTGGTATATTCACTGTTACCTTTGCTCCCTAAGGCATAAAAAATTTCTCTAAGGCAATGAATAAATGTTGTTGCCTTAGCTGACTAAATTTATTGCAACGAAATGTAGGCAATATTAAAAGCGAAGAAAAATGGACACAAATGCAACGAAAACGTTGTTGCCTTAGAATAATTTTAAGCAACGAATTGGGAGGTAATACAACAACTTTATGGATCAATAGCAACAACATATACTTAAAAGCAACGAGAATAATTGTCCAAATGCAACAAAATATATAACAAAAGCAACGAAAAAGAG
>CAOJCR014210348.1:0-10133 GCA_948330485.1 Euphorbia neoarborescens | reverse complement strand
CAACCATTGGATCATTCAATGATCGAAGTACTAAAACATTAAATGTGTCAATTTATGACAACTAAGCTTGTATTAATATAGTCATGTTTATATATATATAATTTCACCAATAAAAATATCGATTAAATTATAAATTAATAGTTTTATTAATTTAATAACCACAAGATGGATGGTTGCATATCCCATTCCAAATATATATCGAAGAGAGATTTTAGTATGTGTCAAGCATACTACGTCAGCGTAATGTGTCTAGACACCTAAAAATTGTGAGATTCACATTTTGTTAATATATCTAAACACACCACGCTAATGTGGTGTGACTGACGCATTCTAAAATTTCTCACATATAGAAAAGAAAAAAAGTTAGCAGCTGCCAAATTTTCACGAATACCATTTTAAAAGTCCATTTTGCAAATTTTGAAAAAAAAAAAATCCTCGAAATTCCTCAAGTCACAAGTTTGGGTTATCTCCCCTGTGTCGATCTTTGGATACGACTACGACAGCGACGCAATTCCATCTCAAGCTGACGCCTTCTTCTTCTTCAACTCTCCATTTTTCAATCTGTCGATGAAACTGTTGATTTTGATATGATGTTGGCTGCTCATATTAATTAACTAAGTTTCTATCTAGGTACCTTTCTTTCCCTAATTCTTTTTCTTTTATTTTTTCTCAATCATGGCTTCTACTTCAGTGGGTATTAAATTTATATAATATAAATGAATTTTTTTTTGGTTGTATCATCACTTTTTGCATTGTTGTCTTGTGGATTGGTTTAGAAATCAAATTGTGTTTTTTTAATTACTTTTGAAATGTACTTCGTTATTGCCTGTATATGAACTCTTGGCTATGTCTTCTCTGCGTCCGAGACTTAGAACTTCTTGTATTTTTGTTCAATTTATGCTTGTTTATTTGTGTATGTTTTCATTCTAGGTTGCTGTATTTAGTTGTCATCTTATGTTGATAAGATTAGCTCTTTACAGTATTTTAATTGAACAAGATTCAGCTTTTCTTATTACAAATGAAACTTATATATCTCTTATCTATTGTGGTTTTGGTTTAGGGTAGTGTTTCTGAAAGACGGCACTAATATTGTAAGTGGTACCAACCCTTGATGAAAATTGGAATAAGGAAAGAGTTCAAGTGACAACAGAATAATTTCGTTGGGCTGGGTCGAGATTCTGCACTAGGATATTCCATATCTTTTTCAGGTCAGACTTATATTCTCCGATCGTTTGAATATTGAATTCTCAATTGTATTAGTGCAATAGTCTACCTTTATGTTTTACTTGAAATAGACTTTTGAAGAATTACGGCCGACCCCAATTAACTTGGGATAAAGGCTTGAGTTGAGTTGAGTTGAGTTGAGAGACTTTTGAAGAATTAATTGAAAGTCACGTGGTTTATTTATTTTTTTCCTTCGTATAACATTAGGTTGCAAACATTTGATTGTAAGTTGTGATGCCGTACCTTGTCCGAGAGAATCTGTTTATTGGCAACATAGGTGATGCGGCAGAAATTCTTCAAAATGGCAGCACTGAGGTCACACATATTTTATCAGTTTTGAACTCCCCATCAATATCCTTTTTTTCTGAATGGAGAAGTGGTGTGACCATCCCTGCTAAGGAGATTAAGAAGGTTTATGTGGGTATTTCGGAGGAGCCGGCTTCTGGTGAAGATTTAGATTCTCTGTCAAAGAGTTCATTATCACCTGGTAAGCTTTTATACTCACTGGAGTATGCAGGCAAGGATTTGAAGCTGGTGAGGATGGCAGTGCCAATTAAAGACATGGAAAGTGAGGATTTATTGGATTATTTGGACGTCTGTTTGGACTTCATTGATCGGAGTAGAAAAGAGGGTTCTGTTCTTGTGCATTGCTTTGCTGGAGTGTCAAGAAGGTAAATATGAACAAAAATATCTATATGTTGTACATACAACACTGGATTTTTTATTTTGTTATATTGTGATTTTATAGCATGTTTTTTTTTCTACTTTGGAAAGCAAACTATTGAGTACTTGCTAACAAACAGTGAACTTTTGGTAAAAATAAAAAGAAAAAATCCACAATTTTAACCCCTAAATTATAAGATTTGTACTAAAGGCTTGTATTTTAAGGAAAGATAATTTATGAGTGATAGATGGCTTTGAGGTACTAGTGCCTTAATTATACCTTTTTTATTTACTTGCATTTGTACTAACCTCTAATAGAACAATATGTGAATTATGAATAAAGAATTAAGTATGCTATAAATAAATTTTATGAGTTAAAATATGCATATATACAAATCGAGGATTTCATATGAAGAAATTCAAAACTGTTCATAAAAATTTCTATGTTTTCATTTTCTTATAAATGTTCATGAGATGGATGTTTAATCTGTTATGGAAAATAGAAAGGAAAAGATTAATGTCACTCTAGTATGATTGATATAACATTATTGTCGCCGTTAGTCATTCCATGAACTAAAAATAAAATCATTCAGTTTCTAAATTACGAAAATGCTTTACACTCAAATTATGAAGTATGAACTGCTTTCCATAAACAGGTGAGTTTCTGAGTTTTGACTGTAACTGTTTAACCAAAAAGGTTGTTTTCTAATTTTGACTATTGTGATAATTTCCGTGATAGTAATTCCTTTTATCTCTTGTCTGCAAGATTGTATAATTATGTATTTGTAATGATTCTTTAAATTGAACTTCTGCCTAGTCACAGACAGTGATGTTGAATATTATGATATTGATATAAAACCAAAAAATACAAGTTCTGTTATGAAGAAACGTTAACCTTTTTTTTTGTAATGTTTCACTTTTCTTAATTTGTGTTGACAAAAACGCTTGAATCAGAATAATAATCCTGTGAAATGGGGAACATTAAAATTAAAATTAGCAAGGTTTCGACAAAAATTAATGTGATAGTAAGAATATAATCCCGAATGCCATTTTCCTACATGTTTTTAGATATGATACACATGAAAATTCAGTGTCTTAGTTGCATGTTGAAATCCTACAGTTAGATTTATTTCTGTTTAGGATATAATATAGTTCATAGCTTGATACTTTTTTTTGTTGCAATTTCATAACCTGTAGGGGTTTACATTGGCAAATTATAGAGTTCGATTTCTTTTGAATGAAGCTAAAGTGAAATGCTGCAATTCAATGTGAAATTCATCATTGTTGGATTATCTGAGTTTCCATTTCCAATTTGTATTTGTTTCGGTAAAATAGTGCATGTCATTTTGATTTTTGTGGACTCTTTAAATTCATCATACTTGAAGGAAATGGTCTAGAATTAAGTGAGACGACCTTTTTCCAGGTGTTTAAATGCCCCTTCGTGTAGTTCTTCTAATTTTGATTAGTATACAAAATCGATAATTATTATTTTAGTTATCTGAATTGTCAAGTCCTAAAGATTCACTCATTTTGCACGTGTTAATGCAGTGCCGCTATCATTGCAGCGTATTTGATGAGAACTGAACATTTGTCTCTAGAAGGTTTGGACAAATCCATTTTTTATTTGAAGCATATTGGTTCAGCAAATTGGTGGATGACTACAGTCTTCATTTTCTGTCCCCTGAAAATTGGTGGCTCATCTGGCTGATAACAACGGAACTATGCATTTTGATTTTCTATTTATTTATACTTTTTGGTGTTCCTTCCTACAGATGCTCTTGAATCTCTTAAGCAAAGCTGCGAGTTTGTTTGTCCAAATGATGGCTTTCTAGATCAGGTGATGCAAGGAAATATAGCATGTCCATACTATTTTTAAGGTTACACTGCATTTCAGTAAAAAACTACGCCGCATAGTTACTTGTTGGATAGTTCAATTATCTACACCATTATCACTTTTTATTTGTTTTTTCTTCGTCGCAGTTGAAATTGTTCGGTGAGATGGGCTTCAAGGTTAATCGCACAAGTTCCATATACAAGCGCTTCCGTCTGAAAGTATTGGGTATATGTTAGATTTCATGTTTTAGCTTACTTATAACATAATATTGCTGAATATGTTCCCTTTGTGGCTTGAATATGCTTTACTGTTTTTACTTTTGGGGTTGTGAATTTTTGAGTGAACCCAAGGAGTGGTGTTTATGAACTTTTTCTCATTCCCCAAAATATGAACAATCTGTTGTATTGAGCAACCTGAAATTTAGGGCTTTTTCATCTGCAAGTTAGTGAGTCAACCTTGAAATTGATGCTTGCTTGCTTCTTTAAAATAATATGTACATTGTGGATCTAACTTATTATGAATAGAAATTTTTTCAGCGTATGACAAGTCAGAAAGTAATTACTTGGGTTCTACGCAAGCAGGATGAACATATCAATTTTTGAGTATTTAATGTGAAATGAGATGCTTATATAACACTGTGATCAGAGAAAGAAAACTTTGATATGTATATCCATGAGAAATCAGGTATCAATATACAAGTATCCCACTATACTGGGTAGTATAATCCTTATGGAATCCTTATAATTAAGTCTAACATATTTACTTCCTAATATTATAACATAATCAGTACTCAATCTCTTACATTCTTAAGCTTTGGGTCGAGTTATGGGTCCTTGAAGCATAGTTGTTAAGGGCGCAAGGGGCTGGGCCTTGCCCGAAGGTGAGGCGCGCGTCCGAGGGACGCAAGGCGCACAAACCATTGTCTAAGTGAATAATAACTCAAATAAGTAAAATAAAAAAAAAACAAGTTTAAACAACAAAAATCAAAGTTACCAAACTCAATTACTTGAACTAAATATCTAAAACAAGCTATTACAAAATTTTAATATTGTTGGTACAAGTTAAATTAAATAAGAACAGAGTACAAACTACTTTCTAAGCATATATCACATAAACATGGTCTAATATGAAATTATGGCATCGTAAACTTAGTAATGAAAATAGATAAATTACAAATTAAAGCATTGCACCTCATGACAGAAGGTTATACTCATCAATGCCAAAGATTAAAAAAAAGCAGACCTCAAATCAAGGAGACTATGAATGATGACAAAGGGAGTAGAAATCATGTGCAGCACTAATTTTTAATTAAAAGTAGTCAAATGATTAAAAGCAGACCTCAGATCTTTTGAATAATTTAATTTTGTAGTTAAATAGTTAGTTCTTCTTTTCCAAATGATGATTTTTATGTGCAGTACTAATTCTCCCTATTTTAGTTTTGGTCTTCCTTTTGTCCTCTCTAGGGTTAGGTTGAAATTGTTAATTATTGTATTTCCTGTTTTTGACCGTAGTAAATTGCTAGCCAGCTATCTAGGTAACAGATGTCCCCTTTGTAATACAGCTGTCCTTGTCATTAAATATCCAGAGCAATAAGGTAAAGGGCAATCAGAAAATCGATGAATTAACTTCTTCCTCAAGCTCCCTCTCTCGCTTTTCTTTCTTCCCGATTCCTTCTCAAGTTCTTCCCTATCCTAACTCCCTTCTTTCCTTCTAAATCTAGTTCTGCAGTTATAGGTTAAAGACCCTAATTCTTTCCTTCTAAATCCAGTTCTGTCGTTACAGGTTAAAGCCCCTAATTTTTTTCCTGTTAAAAAGGCACGCCTCAGGCGTGCCTTTTTCAACCTTCCAAGGCGCGCCTTAGACACCCAAGGCGCACGCCTCATGAACATGGCTCGCCTGAGGTCGCTGGAGGCACTGGGTAGTGCGCCCTGTGTGTTTTGCGCCTCAGGCGCGCCTTTAACAACAATGCCTTGAAGTTTTAAGTCTGGAAGTAAATTAATGCCAGACGAATTTCATATATTTGAGATTAGCACAGTAAAATTAATGCTTTTGTTGGGCGTTTTAGTTTATTGAGCTAGTATTTTGTAACAATCTTGTGACTCCAATACTTTAAGTTCATATTTTTTTTTTGTTTCCATTAAACCGTGCTAATAGGAAAAACTTGTTTGATGAAAATGGTTCAGCTCAGTTCCTAATTTCTTCCACGGTATCTTGGCATACTACTACAATCTATTCCTTGACTGGGTTTGGTTAGATTTTGAGGCTTAATATTAATTAGCTAATGCAAATGTCACTAACAAGGATACTGCAACTTGTTCTCTTAGGTGATTATTATAATCGTGGAGGGAAGATAGACAGTTCTATGTTTGGGGCTGATCCTGGTATCACTCCTAGTGTTTCATCGGAGGCAGAAGTACCTTCGAATGATGAAAAAAAGCGTTGTACTACATATCGTTGTAAGAAATGTCGTAGAGTAGTGGCACTGCAGGAGAATGTAGTGGATCACATGCCAGGAGAGGGCGAGACATCCTTCACATGGAATAAGCGGAAAAGTGGCAATCCCTTTTGTAAGTCTAATGAGCCTGAATGCTCATCTATATTTGTTGAGCCCTTGCGGTGGATGACAGCAGGTACGTGAATGGTTATTTCTTTCAATTGTGATTGCTCTTGACCACTCTTGGTTTGGTAGTGAAGATTAAACTGTTGCATAAATTGTAGCTGATTTGGCTTTATTTGTTTCTTTATTTTTTAACATGGAACCATTCATTGTAGTGTTAGAGATTCCATATTGCACTTTTTTTTTTCAAATCATGCTGTAATATCTATTTTTTGGCAAGAGATTTGTGATTTTACTTAGTTAATGTTGTTTTTAAGGGAACAATTAACCTTGTTTCGTCCTCATTTCATCTTCTTATTTCCTACTAGATTTTGTGTGTATTTTGGGTTACAATTTTATGTGAAATTGTCATAATGCAGTTGCATCTTAAGGAATGAAGTCTTTTAACTTGGCTTATAAATTTTAAAGTAGAAATCATTAGGACAATTATGGATCGATAAGTTGTCAGGTAATAAACCTGAACTTGAGAAGAGTAGAGACTTGGGTAGGATAGAAGGGGAGAAAGAAGAGCAGAGAATTTAAGGTAAGAAAATTATTGAATTCCTTTGTTGAATATTCCTAATGACATTTTCCATAATGTATAGGCTAGAACCCATCTGAGGTACAATTCTGTTAAGCTATTTTGTCTGCTAATGTGATAGAATTACGCTAAGGATAAATACAACGGAAATGACTAGGAAAGATAGGGAAAAAGGGCATTCCCTTTTCCCACAGCTAAAACATAACTAACTCCAACAAACTAATATATATATAACATACTTAGGATATTACTTTTAATTAAACTATAATAAAATTTGAGGTTATTTGTACTTATGAACCTGTTGTTAATTGACATGATGTTTCTTCTTCTTCCTCTTGTATGTGACAATGCCTCCCATTGAGAACATTCTTGTCCCTAAGAAAGGTAAAAGTCTGAAAATTGATGTTGAATTGTAGGTTCATCTTCCCATGTTGCATTTACTACAAAAAATCCTTCCCATAGTGTTAGCAGTTGCTTGATGTTGTGTCCTGCTACCATTACATGTCTAGTATTTAAGACCTTTTTAGGTTGTATCACCAATTCTTCATCTTGAATTGGATGGATAGTTTCGAGTGTTGGCACTTGTCATCAGGCTTCTTTTTAAGAAGAGACATGAAACACGGTGAATTTTGCAGTCTTGAGGTACTTGTAGCTTGTAAGCTACTTTGCCAATCCTTTCTAAGATTTTGAATGGCCTATTGTATTTAGCAGATAGTTTTGGTGAAAATTTGACCTCAACAATGACTTGTCTATAAGGTTGTAGTTCTTGAAATTCTCTGTCAGTCCTTCCCTTGTCTGGTATCTACTTCATTCTGTTTTGTGATGCTAGGAAATCCTTTCTCTCTTGCTGCAGTTCTTCCATCGCTCCCACGGAAATGGCTAAAGAGGGAACAATTGTTAAGTGTGGGCTTATCCCATACATAGCTTGAAAAGGTGTAATGCCAAGGAACTGTTTTAAGTAGTGTCATACTAGTATTCTGCTAAACTTAGCCAATCCTTCCACCTCTTAGGGAACGAGTAGCACATGCTTCTTAGGTAGTTCTCAAGGCACTAGTTCAGCCTCTCAGATTGACCACCTATCTGAGGATTGTAGGTACTGCTGAATTTTAATTTAGTCCCTAATAATATAATCATCTCTTTCCAGAAATTGCCTGTAAAGATCTTGTCTGTCTAAGACGATCGTTGTTGGCATTACATATAGTTTGTAAATATAGTCTAAGAATGTTATGGCTACTATTTTTGCTGTGAAGGGATGTGCTAAAGGGATGAAATGCCCTTCTTTACTGAACCTATTCACTCCCACTGAGAGAGTATCACATCATCTAAACTTAGGCAACTTCTCTATAAAATCCATGGATTTGCCAATCCATATTTCTTTAGGAATCTCTAGAGGTTGCAGTAAACTTGGATAGGCCGAGTTGTCTCCCTTGCACCTCAAGCAGACATCAAAATTTGAGACCTATTTAACCACTTCCTTAGCCATCTTTGGCCAGGCAAAATACTGCTGCAACCTTGATAGGGTGGTTCTGATGCCTAAATGCCCCTTATAGTTGAATTGTGGGTAGTCTCTAGGATCCTTCTTAATTCTCCGCTAGCCCTTATGTGCATTTTGATTTTAGACCGCAGTATTCCTCCCTGATAGGTATACTTGTTATACTCTTGTGGTTGGAGAATAACCTTTTGAATGGGTCTAGTTGCTTCAGGGTCGCCTTTATAAGATTTGGTATGCTCTTTCAACCAAGTTGGCTCCATTTTGGAGATTGCCATCAGAGCACCAGTCTCCTCCATTTGCCTGGACAATGCATTTGCCACTTTTTTTTGCTCCCGTCTTGTATTGAATGGTGTACTCTAGCCCCCATTAGCTTAGAAATCCCTTTATGCTGCAAGCGTAGTTATTGAATCGATTCGACTCGTCGAAATCCTAATTTTATGTATAGGGAATCGAGAATAGAATCGAATCGCAAGATTCAGTTCAATTTTATAATATTACCAAAATAAAAAAATGTATTATAATTCATATGTTTAATAGCAATTTTAAATAAGTAAATCTCACAAATAATTGGGTTCTCTAACTTTTTGTTTCTATTTTTCTAATGTGATATATTGATTTGCTTTATTTTTTATTTTGTTTAGGAATAATTGAAACTAGAATATAATGCAATGACTAATTAGATATCTTAATGTGTATAAAAGTTCTATTTTTCGATTATTTTTTTCTCATTAATGCTAATTATTTTTTGACTATTAGCAAATACAAAAGACCTTTATCTAATTAACATTTTTCTCGTTTAATATCCTAAATGATCGCTTTAATTTTTTTAAATCTTCTATTTAAAGCTTAAAATTCTTGTAATATTTATATTTTCAGAATTGGCTATGCTGTTAACTTTCCTCGTATAATAATTCAACTGAAATTAAGCTAAATTTTATGAATCAGATGAATTGGGGCCGAATCGAATGAATGGTTACCGAATCAGTGGTGAATCGTTCGATTCAAGAATAAACGATTCACTTTAAAGATTCGCATCGAAAACCTTGCGAATCACATCGAATCCTAAATCGGTTTCCAAACAGTGCATTCATATATGTTACAGATTGTATAAGATTGTATAGCTGTGGATTAGCTATAGATTAGGGTCTGATTATCAGCCTTGATCTTAGGAATCAGTTTTAATTTCTTTCCAGATAGATAGCCTTCCTTTATTGTATAAATACATGTACCTAAACACAATGTAGAACAAGTTACAGATTTTATTCTCTCAATTCCCTCTCAAATACATGGTATCAGAGCTGGTGTGCAGTTTGTTTTTCCTCTGTTCTTCGTCTGTCCTAGTGAACAGACGTTAGCTCTCTCCTTCTATTATTATCCGCCTTGTTTTTTTTCCTCACCTCTTATCCCAGACGACAGATTTTGTGTTGACCGGTGATTACCTGTCACTCCGATCACAGAAGCAACTGCGCGTGAATCCCACGTGCCGTCACAACATTCAGCGAGTCTTCCCCGCATCGACGCGTGAGAGCGCGTAGCAACTCCTACAACCGTTTCTCAGCTCCAGCGTCGTCTTTTGATTTTCGATGAGCCCATCTGTGTTACCCAACTCGACGAGTTATGGGCAACTCGGCGAGTTGTCTGACTGAAAGGGGTGTTTTTGCATTTTCGTCCGTTTTTCATGGTTTTTGTGACACGAGTTGCTAAGTATTGATGTGAGACATAAGTGAACATGTGTAACATGTATATTTGTGAATGAATTGACTTGGATGTGTATGAATCTCGA
>CAOJCR014209905.1:0-10955 GCA_948330485.1 Euphorbia neoarborescens | reverse complement strand
TCTTGTAATATGAATGACATGACATTTTGTGAATGGCATGGCATTGCATGGCATTTTGAGAATGACATGACATTTTATAATATGAATGACATGACATTTTGTGAATGCCATGGAAATGCATTATACGAATGACATGACATTTTATGAATGATATGGCATTGTGAATGACATGGCATGACATATCATGAGTGTGTGTGTTAGAACAGTTGCGAGATACGTTTAGGTGGTGATCATTTGATTATGCAATGTGGGTCTTTTAGAAACCATTTTTCATATGAGACTGAGAAATGACACATACAAGCATACTATCAATCATGAATATCCGTACGACCATATTTAGATTCCATAGACATAGATTTTTAGTCGTGCAGATATTTATGATCCGCTCTATGTTATATTAATACAAACATCCCCATCCGTTCTGAAAAGACCATACGACTATAAGTATAACTGAGTGGATATAAGTATATCTAGGGCATATTTTTCAGGCCTAATCTGGACATCAACATCACTAGAAACACTTTTGATGTCCGGGATAGATTAAATACAGAACACCGAATCAAATCTGTACCACTAAGCCGAGTTATAACTATCTGACTATATATATAATATCCAAATGAATATTGTTATAGTTGGACATCTATAATCCGCCATATGTATATATTTATGTTGATCCATTAAATTCGATACTCCAGTAGTATGGTTACCATCAACATTTAACCTAGCTATAGATTATATCCATACGTATATAATCTATAACTGTGTGGTCTTGACAATGACCGTACAACCTTAATACACCAGAAGAGAATCTTTATAGAATAAATCAAACACACAATAACACACAGAGACGAGCACAATAGGATAAAAGCAATATAAAAAGAATATAATAGTCTTAGAGGTTACCTTAATCGTTGTGAAGTCCTCTTTGTTTGGTTGTGAAATAGTCTAAGAAACAGTGAACTGGGAGATCTCCAAATTCAATTCAGGAATGATTTAAATTGGTTTGTGATCCAAAATTATTTAAAATATGATTTCCAAGAGATCTAAATCAACCCACCAAAGCAAAAGTTGGATTTAGATATGCTTTATGGGTTGAAAGCAATCTAAATCTAACATAAATATTTTTTAAGAAGAAGAAGTTGACATCTTTTCTTTCCCCTATGCTTCTAAGTGGTAGAAAAATCTTTTTCTTTTGAAAAATGTCATCCTCTCTCTTTCTGTAAAAAAAAATCCTCTTTTATAATTAGGTTAAAGGAGTCCTAAATAGGACAAATCTCTTTCCTTAAAAATCTCAATAAGTTTTAAATTGCATATTTTGCCTGTATTTTATAATCGTTCGGATATAATCAGAGTCGTGCAGCTATAATCACAAAAGTACAGAAATAAAAACTCTTCAGATCGAGTCGGATCTAAAGGTTGACCGTACGACTAAAGTTTAGAGCCGCGAAGTTATAACTTTATTTGGGCTATTGTAAAATCTTTTAGCCGAGCCAGGTGAAAAATATATCTGTATGACTAAAAGTCATAGCCGTGCAGTTATAATCTATATTCAGACAGTTGACTTTTGACTTTTTAACTTTTTACTATGTGTCTGTTTGACTTGAATTTTGGAGACTTTTTCCATATTTCTCGTTTTTTGGACTTCCTACCTAATAAAACTAAGAAAATTGTACATTTAGCATAATAGGTCAATGATTGACGATACATCATAGATCCAGAAAAATCTCATGCACAGAGTGGACCACCACAAAATTTATATATTTTAATGCATTGTATGACAGCGTGTGTAAGATATCAAAATGAATCATAATGTCATAATCATATTTTATAAAATTTGTTAATTCGAAAACTCACTGGGTGTATTTATGGACTTTACCTTATTTCAGGGATGGATCTAGGGGGTCGGGGGGGGCTCGAGCACCCCCTCCCCCCAAAAAAATCACTCCGAAATAGAAGAAATTCGAAAATTACTGACGAAAATTTCCGTCGGTAATCAAAAAAATCTGTCAGTAATGAATACATTTCTATCTGTAAACAATAAAATTTTGAAATTTATTAGAATGATTTCCATCATATAGGGTTTGAGCACCCCCAAACTCGTGGATCCGTGTCTGTCTTATTTTAAACGTAATTTACACACCTACCCCTTTATAAATAGTTTAGTTTTTCTGTAAAGGATATGTTACTTACTGATTTTAGATTAATTTATTTATTATTTTCTAATTTAGACTATCCTCACTTAATATTTTACAGTAAAAATTTATCACACGATTCTTAAAAAAAAAAAAAAGGAAGTTCACAAAGTGCATATGGTATGATCATGAATCATAATCTCCATTTCACGTTTGTTTCCAACCAAACATTCTCTTCTATTTCCTCTACATTATTACCTCTTGTTTTATCCAAAGGCCAACTCTTTCGCCCATACTACTACGCTTTTTTTTTTTTTTTTTTTAATGCACATAAGCCAGGCGCACTCGACACGCGTGCATCCACGTGCCGTGTCAGTTCTCAGACGTGACTCAGATTTGCAGTCGTTTCTCTTTCAGCGTGGTAGGTACCCGCATTCCCCTCCCCCACCCCACCTACCATCATCATCTCCTAATATGACGTCATCAAATGCTTTATTTATTTATAAAGAATACTTTTAATTAATAAAATAATCACCAACGAAATTATGATCATCAATGGTCGACGAGATTCTGTTGCCAACACTGGGACCCAAACGACAGTTGATCTGGCATAATAAGCCCCACTAATCGGGGTATTTTAGTCATAACACATCACTACTCAATTGCATGCGAAATATGATATTGAATTAAAAAGCGCCCAGTGGCGCATTTTTGCGTGTTGTCCTGCCGCCGTAATTTAATAACTTTTTTTCATTAAAAAATTAATTTAGTATGTGTTTGAATTTCTTACAATCCTACTCAACACGCCAGCATACTGAAACGACATCACGCGCTGTCGTTTCAATCAGATTACTCAGTAATCCGACCAAGAAATCGCGAGTACCAAATACTGGCATATGAATGAATGTACCTCTCCACATTAACAATTAATTCAGTTTAAGAATCAAAATTAATGTAACATAAAATAATTAAATATAAAATACTAATAAAAAGGGGTAAGTGGGAGAAAAGAAAGGTGGGCGAGTTTGCCGAGTCTTGAAGTATCATCGTGCATGCATTTTATTTTTTCTTAGTTGCCGAACTCTCTTTCTCTCTCTTTCTGATAGACTGTTACTTCGCATGCACATGTTTTCGTTTCCTCCCGTCCTCCGGTCGTCGGTAACTTCCTCTGCCGCTTCTCTTGCTTGAAGTTTTTACTATTTCATGATTATAAGCTCATTGATCGGAAGTACAAGGAAGAAATCAGATGTTAGGAAATCGAGCTTGGTTACTGTTGGATATGTTGCTGAAGTTCTTGTATGTTGTATCTGTATGAGAGATTGTGATGAGAGGTTAGCTATATTGTTGTTTTGGAGGTTTATTATATCATGTATGTGGAGTTTATCAGCTTTTGGTTGGCTAATTTTGCGTGTTTCCTTAGTTGGACAAGGATAACTGCTAGGGATTTTTTTTGTGATTTCAATTGAATTTATTTGTTGAGTTTGCTGTAGAATTTATGTTAAAAATGGAATCGAGGACTTGCATGAATGCATTATGTGGAACCTCGACGTCAGGCGAATGGAGAAAAGGTTGGCCTCTGCGATCTGGTGATTTCGCCATTCTCTGCGACAACTGCGGGTGATTTACTCTACTTCTGTTTTATCTCTTTAATGCATGAGGTCTACTTGCTATTATCCTGTGATTGCTTGTTTTGGTTCATCTAGTGCTTTTCTTCCACCTAACAGACAGATGGTTTGGGTGATGGTTTAATAGTGTAGAGTATGATGGGTATTAATCAAGATTTGGTTTTGTGCTAACACCCCAATTTGTGGTGTTAAGAATAGTGGCTTTTTCATGGTTATTAAACCATTAACTTAGTAATGGGCATTTCAAAACCGTCATACCAAACGTGTTATTTTAAATGATAATACCATACTGTACCTCATTAACCCATCAACTAAACAATGTCTAAATTTGTTTCCTGTTTTCCTTTTTCTTCTGTATTAATATCGCTGTTAATTTATACAGTTGTTTTGGAAATTTCAGTTTCCATTTTTAGCTTTTGTGGAGTATCTTTTTGTACGTTATTATGCGTGCTGCTTGTTTGAATCTACTCATTTTTGTGGAATTTGATTTTTGTGAAAGATTTATATGATATTTATATTTCCCGAAATTGGGGAGCTCAAGTGGACAACGGAGCTCAAATGGTGGTATTTTATAACAGCTGCTTAATTGTTTTCACCTTAATTCTAGAACTTCTATCTGAATTTTGTAAAAGTATATTAGCAGCTTGAATGGGACATTCAGTTGGTGTCCGTTGTTTTTGAAATGCAGTCTTCTGTCTACACATATAGACACACGAAAAGATTGATTTCAGATAGTTTATATCTTTAAGTTTAATTATGGATCTTTCACCATGTGCTGAAGGCCTGCCTATGAAAAGTCAATTTTTTGTGACATATTCCACTCGAAAGATTCTGGTTGGAGGGAGTGTGCTTCCTGTGGCAAGGTATCCCTGCAGCTAAGAATAAATTTATTTCTCAATCCCTAGTCAGCTTCCATTGGATACAACTACATACATTATTGAATTTGGCATTGGTGCAGCTTCTCCATTGTGGATGCATTGCTTCCAGGTTTCTTCTTGAGCTACTTGATGGTGGTGGTGTGAACTGTATAAACTGTACTAAGACTTCAAGAATTGACTCTGTAAGTTTAGATTACTCTGTCGATCTCCTGCTATTTTACAATTTTACATTTTATTGTTATTTTGTCTTACCCTTTATTGATGTCTTCTGTGCCCCGCTAAATTTTAAACTTATCAAGGGAAGCCGAAACTAAAAATGTGACATATATATGAAAATTCACAGACTATATTGGGGATTAGATGTTACTGATATACTGTAACATTTTTCCTATGTTAGTGTTTCGGGATACGAGTAGTTTTTCAGAGATAATGTTCCAAATAAATGGAGTTACTGTATCTCAAATGCACAGGATTTTGAAAAACCAAATGGATTTGGCATGTCAAAAGCTGATGCCGGCGAGCTGCATTCTACTGATAAGCACTTGGATAGTAGAAGGAAGATTATGCAGTTAGTTAATACTGCTGAGGGTATTGATAAAAGACATTTAGTTCTATCACAAAATGATGAAACAAGAAGTTCTTTTAGGAAAATGAAACAGGAGGACACTGTAACTCCCATGATAGAAATTGGTAGCACAAGTTATTTAAATGTCAATCATGCATCAAAAGGGCTATCTGTAACTGTCAAACCCGAGATCAGTAAAGCAGCTGTTGCAGCAAAAGAAGTATATGAATCATTAGCACAAACCAACTTGAGTATTACTCTGGGATCTCCTTTTAGGAACCCCAATCCCTTTCCAGGAGTTTCTGATGGAAGGCCTCAAAGTAAAGCATCCTCTCCGCTCCAACATGGATCCAGGTCACGCCATCTATTACCCAAGCCTACGAAGTCCGTCCTTCCATTGGGATTGGAGGCAAATCCTGGCATTGTTTCACAGATGCGTGTTGCTAGACCACCAGTAGAAGGGCGGGGACGTAATCAGTTGCTTCCACGTTATTGGCCTAGGATAACAGATCAAGAATTGCAGCAAATATCTGCAGAGTATCCTTTAGTGGGTCATTTAAAATAAGTCTATCATTTTTCTATATAGTGGTTTCATGTGTTGAATATTTTGCTTCAAGCCTCTCAATTAACATGAACAGTAATATCCTTGACCATGTTATAATTTAGTTCAAATTCCACAGTAGTGCCATTATTTGAAAAGGTTCTTAGTGCAAGTGATGCTGGTCGAATTGGTCGTTTGGTTCTCCCAAAAGCATGTGCTGAGGTCAGTTAGTCTAGAATTTATTCTATTGTTGTATTTTCATCTTTGAATTTCCGAGATGAATAATAATATCTGTTGAAATTGGAACATTATGCAGGCATATTTTCCTCCTATTTCTCAACCGGAGGGCCTTCCTCTAAGGATTCAGGACATAAAGGGAAAAGAGTGGTTGTTCCAGTTTAGATTTTGGCCTAATAATAACAGCAGAATGTACGTTTTGGAAGGTGTAACCCCTTGCATACAGTCAATGCAGTTGCAAGCAGGAGATACTGGTAATTCCCTGCCCTACAAATCCCTAGACTGTGATTTCAATTGATGACTTGCATGCCTTTCAGTATTTATTTTTTTACTAAGGAATCCATGTATTTGTAGTCTATTGCTATTCTGTTTGTGTATTTATTTATATACATTGGGATTTTTAGCGAAGCTTCTGTGAAGCCATTTAGTTTAGCCATTTTCAAAAATGCAAAATACTGTCATAATATTTCAGTGATAGATCATATGCAATAATGTTATCAATTTCTTGCATTTATATGAAAAGATATTTCATGCAGTTAATGCAATCATGCAAATTGGAAGCGGGTGGTACTTGATCTTACCAATTCCAAGACTGTAATTTTAATTGAAGATTTCCATGGCTTTTATCATGTTATTTTTTTCTACTGTCTTTGCATTTCTGTTGCTTGTTTATTTACTTTCGCTAGTGCTCTCCTGGCAAGTTCATGTGAACCGATATAGGTTTAGCCGTTTTCAACAAATGCATAATGGTATCCCAGTAATTTTATGTGATAGAACATATATGAAGATACTGGTACTTCTCCAACGAGTTCCAAGGCTGTGATTTTGATTGATGACTTGCATAGATTTCAAGCATTTTTTCTTTTTCCATTCAGGAAACCCTGTATTCTTGTCTGTTGTATTTCCTTTACTTGTGTCCAGAAGTTGTGGTTTCTGGGAAAGCTACTGTGGATTCTCATTTAATTTAGCTATTTTCATTAAATGCAAGATGGCATCCCAATAATTTTATATGAGCTAGAGCATGTATGAAAATGTTTATTTTCACATATTTCTCTAGTCCTTTTTAATTTATTTTACCAGAAAAATTTCAGTTGTCACTAGTTTTTAGGAAGTAGGATAGCATTCAATATGATAAACGTTTTTTTATGTTATTTATCTTGCAGTGACATTTAGCCGTATGGATCCAGAAGGAAAACTTGTTATGGGTTTTAGGAAAGCGTCAAACTCTATGGGAATGCAGGTAAAATATTGAGTTAATTTCTAGTTAGTAGAACAGACAGTATAATATTGATATATAAATGATAAAATAAACAGGAAATGCAACCATCTTCCATTCCTAATGGTGTCCATTCAAGTGAAAATTTCGTTTCGGGTGTTTTTGAGAACCTACCTATAATAAGTGGTTACTCTGGCCTTCTTCAGTCACTGAAGGGAAGCACTGATGCACATTTAAGTGCACTTTCTAGACATGTGTACCCAGAGAGTAGTGATATCAGCTGGCATAAATCCGAGAAACATGAGGAAAGATTGAGGGAGAACTTGCTTTTACCATCCTTGCTTCTCCCAGAGAGAAAAAAAGCTCGAAATATTGGGTCAAAAAGTAAGAGGCTTTTAATTGATAGCCTAGATGCTCTAGAACTCAAATTGACATGGCAAGAGGCACAAGATCTGCTACGTCCACCACCCAGCATCAAGCCTAGCATTGTCAGCATTGAGGAGCATGATTTTGAAGAATATGAAGTGAGTAATTTTGTCAATGTCTTAATACTTTATGTATGCACATTGTATTGATATGGAGATGTAAATATCTATCATGTATGCTTGTATTGTGTGAGACATCTGAGTCCTATTTCTGATGAAAATTGTCTCACAGGATTGTACTTGTATGCTTTATTGTCGCACGAATCAATAATGTTACTCGCACACTCCCGATATTATACTTTATGAGAGAAGCATGGACCAATATCAAAGCCCGCATGGAATATCAATCTTGTATTTATCATTTAGTCATTTGAAGGAATTCATAAATCATGTTTGACTCTCTTTTTCCAACAATACAAGAAAACACCAAGTGATTAAGAAACTCCGTCAGCCCGATAAATCCGAACTTAGTCTCTTTAATATTTTTGGAGCGTTGCTGAAAACTAATAATATTAGTTAAAGAAGCTAACATTTCTACACAACTTTCTCATGTAGGAACCTCCAGTTTTTGGGAAGAGAAGTATTTTCTTAGTTCGTTCAGCTGGGTAAGAATTATTGACATGTAAATTGTTTATATTCACAATTTTATTGATGAAAATACTACAAAATTATCAAGTTATGCAACTTTCCTTGTACAAGAATCCGACTCCCTGGATTAGAGTATGTACATTGAGAACTAGTTGATGTAAGAAAACACCTATAATTTCTTTGAAACCCAGTTTCTTTCCTATATATAGTCATTTAAACTGCAAATTCTTTATTGTGTTTTAGAGTTTCTTTTAGGGATGCATTTTTCATGTTCTTTCTTTGCTTTTGCTACTTGGCATGTATTGGACAAATTGGTGATATAATGAAATGGGGAATGCAAGACAATAAGCTAAATTAAAGAGATTACACCTTAGGCAAAATAATAACAAATCTTCAACCTTGTCTTCTTGCAGTCTGTTTGTAACAGTTTTTTTTTTTAATGTTTCATGGTGAAATTGTTCTTGAAATACATATTTTTCAGTGACAATGGCCAACTGGATCAACAAAGTAGATACCTTTTTGTATATTACATCTAAATTTGACTCATAATCAATCTAGTGACACTTAATACCTTGTATAATGAAGATGAGATAGTCTGATGTCATATATCTTTGTTATCATTGCTGGAGAGAGATTTAGTATTTCCTTGGAGAGTTGATTTGATACATTATTCAATGTTGATCTGTTAAACTTATCATCAGGGAACAAGAGCAATGGGCTCAATGTGATACCTGTTCTAAGTGGAGACGGTTGCCACTTGATGTTCTTCTTCCACCAAAATGGGCATGCGCAGACAATACTTGGGATCAGAGCAGGTTAGTAACATTATTTGACCTTGAGTTCTTTTTATATATGTTTTTTTAGGAAAGTGGAACTCCCCAAATATATCCAGTAATGTAATTTTGTATCTTCAGGTCTTCATGTTCTGCTCCTGATGAATTGAATCCCAGCGAATTGGAAAATCTCCTACGACTTGAAAGAGGTATGAATTATGATGCACTATGTATACAGATGGAAGATTGTGTTGGTTCAGTGTTGACATGTGGCATGATGGATGTATGGATGTTACTTGCTAAATGTAGTTCTGTTACTTGCATGAGCAGCTACATTTACAAGTATTCAGTATCTCACTACATTAGCCGCCAAAATATTAGCTCATAAGAAGACTGTTGAAAATTAGTGCTAAAAAATTGATCTCTGAAAATGAAACTTAATATTTTTAAGTTGGATGTTTAATATACTTTTGCAATTTGAATTCTTGAACCTGGCGTAGATTTGTATTTTTCAACATATACATTCAATAACCAGCATGCACTTTGTTATGGTTATTCCATCTGCCTGCTCATTTTGGCACTTTCCAAACTGGCTAATTAGTTCATCTGAAGTATCTGGTGGAATTAATATAGAAGAAGAGAGTAAGCATATTTGATGATTGTGCAAGGATGTTTGTTACGTGCAAATTCGTTAAATTTTCAGCTTGTTTTCAAGGCTCTTTTGTATGCTCTCTTTCTAATACTCACTGGCTTCATTATAGATCTCAAGAAACGGAGAATAACAGGTATCCATAGGCCAGCTTTGGACAATGAATCTTCTGGCCTGGATGCTTTGGCTAATGCTGCAATCCTTGGAGATGAAAGTGATCCAGGCACGACAGCTGTTGCCACCACAACCAAACACCCGAGGCATCGTCCTGGTTGCTCCTGCATTGTGTGCATTCAGCCCCCAAGTGGCAAGGGGAAGCATAAACCTACATGCACATGTAATGTATGCATGACAGTCAAACGCCGGTTTAAGACTCTGATGATGCGGAAGAAGAAGCGACAATCAGAGAGAGAAGCAGAGATTGCTCAGAGGAATCAGCACATATCAGGTCCAAGACACGAAATCGAAGTAGAGAGTAGTTCTAAGCATATATCAACACCTCAGGATCCTTCAGAAAATGAAGCTAGGCCAGTAAACGAATTAGAATCCAAGAGTCAAAGCAATCATCTCTCAAACAAAATGGTTGATACGGGGAAAGGTCACATAGATTTAAATTGTCAGCCGAACCGGGAAGAAGAATTACAGGTGCGGTTGTCCCATATGAGCATGACGAGTCTTCTTCAAGCAGCAAGCCAACCACTGGAAATATATCTAAAGCAGAATGGTCTTACCAGCTTGGTAACCGAGCAGCAGGGCAGTTCGGCTACAGATATGCCAACCCAAGCTGGAGAGAATGAAGGACGAGCAGCAGATGATTGTCAATTTGTTTCAGTCTTTCAAGAAGGGGAGAGTGGAGGGGATGAAAACTATGAACCCAGACCAGAGCAAAGCGAAAATGATCCTGCATAAGGTCTGCCTTTCTTTCCAAATTCATATGCTGTTGTTTATAAATAACAGTCTTCTTCCAGTGTGGTGGGGCTGCATTTTTGTTTCTTTTCTAGTTTGAGAGTGCAAGTCTTCATTCATTTTATAATGTGAATAAAAAAAATACAAACATGAATTTTTTAACTTAATAGCTCAAAGGGATATGTTGTGAATAGATTTGGAGGTGCCATTATATGTAACAAATATCTATTGTAGAGAACACTGAAAACAATGGTTGCCAATTTCAGACATTTATTTGTGTTTAATTCGTACGCAGGTGATTTTCTTTTGGGTGTCTTAATTCTTAGGTATTGTTTATTTTGTGTACTGAATGGGAAACTTGCACGATTTACTAAATTGTACCTTTAATAACTAATGCATTTATTGGTGGTGCCGCCCAAA
>CAOJCR014209164.1:0-11921 GCA_948330485.1 Euphorbia neoarborescens | reverse complement strand
TGGCCAAAAAATCAAAAAGACATATTTGATTCGGTTTCTTCACGGTATATCGCCGGAGTCTTCGGTTTGTCAAAATCAACTCAAACGAACCTCAAAAATGAGAAAAGTAGTTGGCAAAATGTCATTTTTTTCATCACAGCCTTGGGGTAAAAACCCCGGTGCTCACAATCGGCCAAGCTCAAAGCCAAAGCTTCAACTATTTGTACAGTACTGCACCTCTCTTTATTAGCGCCAATTTATCTGGTCTCATTATCTATTTTCTTACTCTTGGACAATATTAATAAATTCAAAACTTCATTAAAAATATCAAAATACATATAGTAACATCCTTAAATCAACATCAAAACATATTTTAACCAAATAACAAATTTTTACTTAATTTACTAAAAATACAATATTATGTCAACATTTCTAAAGTAAACAGTTTTATATCAACTCTTTAACAAACCAAGTCTAAACATCAAAATAGCTCCAAAATTTTCAAACAAATTTCACAATATTTTCTTTTGCATCTTGGCTTTATTAGGAATTTCAAATCATGAAATTCTAAGCTACATACACAAAATTATAGCCTCTTAAATACAACACTGTCAACTAATTTCCGCAGAAAAACAGTTTTCGTGACTCAACTTCAACCACACGTTTGATCACGAAAACTACAGAATTTCACAAAACTTTCTTCTAAAAAAATATTCATCTATGTCTTAAAAATACACAGAAACTAGAATTGTCCAAATCGGAGTTATATTCAAGGACAAAAGTTCAAAATACAGAAGATTGTACACATTCGAAAACCACTGCAAAAATGGATTTTATAATCCTACTTTAACAGAAAATTTGAGCATTAAGACACTAAAATTTCACATCATTTTCTTCTAAACAATTCTTTATCAGTGTCTTAAGAAATCATAGGAACAAGAATCATTCAAATCCGAGTTGTATATCAAGAGAAAAGCCATTAATAATCAAGAGCGCGCAAATCTGAAATCTTAGAAAAAATTAAAATAAAATTAGTATACACAAACCTCTTTTCGCTTCTTAATCCTCTTCGTCAACTCCTTTTTCTTTTTCTCCATCTTTATTCGGGTTCTCTACAAATTAACATTATTTATTTTTGAGAAATTTAACACATAAACAATTTATTTAATGTTTATAACATGTTTAACTAACTATAAGCTAATCTATTAAAGTTTTAATTTCATCAAAATTAACTTACCTCAACTTCGATTACTATTTATTCAGAACTTTAAACCTCAAATTTTTCGTTTTTTAACTTAATATGTGAAATTAATGATCATAAAGAGCTTAATCATTAATCCTTAACAAGAATTCGAAGTTTGTTTGGAGAAAAATGGAGTTTTGGAGAATTGAAAAAGTTAATGAATAGTGAAGATGCAGATGACGAAAGAAGAAGAAGGTGAGTAATATTGTCCTCCAACTCGTCCTTTCTTCTTATTTAATTATAATTAATTTTTTTTAAATATCTTTCTTACAAATTACCATTATGCCCTTATTCATTTAATTAAGTATCCGTTAGATCTTTTTAAATTAATTCGTCATTCTTTTGCGTATTTTAACTCCGTAAGAGAGTAATACGCGCTAAAAAAATATTATTTCCAATTATATTATTCATGAACTTAAATAATCTTATTCGAGATATTTAGATTTTCGGATCGTTACAAAATTGTTCAGATCGTTACAAAATTGTTCGGATTATACTATTGCGATGCTTAAGTCAGTAACTTGAGCAAGAAAGCAAGAGTAATGGGAGTAAGATAAGAAAAGAAGAAGAAGAAGAATCAGATCTTTTAACTGTCTCAGCTTCGTGGTTTATATAGTATCATTGGCCGCCACATGTCACGATGTTATAGGGCAGCTGATGGCGTGACTTACCTGGTCATGTCAGCTGTTGATCCTATATGTGGCTGCCTCTGAATATTTAACCGACATTCTTCTCTGACTTCAGCCTCCTTTAATTTTGTCGGATCACACCTTGCCCTTATATTAAATGTAACATTAAATACAAGGTGATCCCCACTTTCTTCCCTATAGCAGGAATTCTAAATGGGCGGGCGATTATTAAGCCGGTTGCTATGGAATTTCATCCGCCCTTACCCTCTTCTAATCATCGAGCTAGTAGTTATGAACTAGGTATGTGGATGTATTTATTAGGATCAATCACGCATCCAGTACGTGACTCCATTGGAAATACTTATAAATGGAATGAATATAAGAAAAAGGGATTGAGATTCCCTCCTGTAACAGGAGAGAAGTCTCAATCATCACAGCCGTCCATTCGAAATGGGCAGCTGTTGATAATTGTTTTTTTTTTTTTTTTAATCCAAGAAAAAGGGCAAGATGTTGAAAATCCATGACAAAAGGGGGGGTAAAGGTGTCAGTTTAGGGGTATTGATCTATCGTACGATCACAATTTAACAGCCCCAAAACGTCTCTCCTATCTTCCCCGTTCCTTTTATTATCCAATTAAATTAAATGTTTCTCCTCCCAAAAAAAAAAAAAAAGCCTGCATAATATCGTATTTGATTTTTTTTTTATTACTTATTTTTGCATTTGACGATTTGACGAAATTAATCCCCAAATTGAACCCTGGAAAGAACAACCCCTAAAACGGAAAAAAAAAAAAAAACAAAACTCAATTTCAATTCAATTCAATACTCTCATCTTGCCCTACTGGTGTTGTTTCGGTATCGATTCGATTGAAAATATCTGCTTTGCTTCATCCTTTCTGCCTCTTCATCGTTAATCGTCAATCGTCAATCTGTCCTTTTAACTGCGAACGTGGCAATTCGCACGTGCGATTGGGGGACGTCGACGATCATCATCGAACTCGTTTACTTGCTGATTTTTAAGCTTTTGATCGCTGTTATTCTTTCTCAGTTGCTCCTCTCAGGTTTGTTTCGTTTCCTCTACCCTCCCTCCTTGATTTGAATTCTTCTCTGTTATCTAACCTAATTTTGGTTACTTGCTCTAATTAGCTTAATCGTTAATTCAAAACTCTTATCAACTCTCAATTGCATCATATTCAAGCTCCACTAGGCCATCCTCTTTCCAATTGCTTTAGAAATTCAAATTTAACTTTGTTTCCATATAATATGCATTGGTTTTTTCTATTTCACTCATTTTTTCACCTTGTTAATTCATCTGTTCCAACTCCACAATGCGTATTTTATATGATTATATTAGCTTATCACTAAATTAACTGCAATGTCAGTGCTTATTTACATATTTATGTTTCTATTTTCAGTTTTTAATGAGAAGATATTTTGCTAGTTCTTTGCTCCATATCGAAGTTATTTCTTTTAGTTGTCAGTAAACAGAATTTTCTTGTTGCCCGTCTTTTCTCCATATATGTCTTATATGATATATGTCTGTACAAGGAAATCACTGAAGTGACATTGGCTTGACCTTGATTGTATTTTCTTGTTCATTATTGTTTGATCCACACTTTTCAGTCGGACTTGATCTCGGAGCTGGGAGTTTGTTCCTTCCTGTTGGAGTTAAAGCAACATGTGTAGGCTATAGCAAAGTGTGAATAAGATGAATGTGCAGGCACATATGTCTGGACAGATATCAGGGCAAGTTCCTAATCAGTTGCCCCAACAAAATGGGAATCCACTTCCTCCTGCCCAGCTGCAGAATTTAATTTCTGCTGGCAATGGAAGTGGGGCTCCTCCCAACATGTTCGCAGACCAGGACCTTGAAAGAGCTCGTTCATTTATGCGAGAGAGAATGTAAGCCTACTATTTTTTTCCAGCTTGATATATCTTTTAGTTCTTACTTAGCTTGACAGAAAATATGATTTTTCTGTTCCAGTTAACTAATTTATTTTAGTATCTTTGCTTTATGTGACTGGAGAATTTTCAAGTTATTAACCGTTGTAATTGAACTAAAATTTCAAATGTTCCACTTCCAGCACGGTAGCCATTTTACATTAGGTTATGTATATGCTTCTAATTTTTATGAAGGCACATTGGGTTCAAAATCAAGTTCTGTAGTTATCTTTGTATGACCTATTAGTGCCTATTTCAAGCTTTCCTTGGTGCTTTACATAGCGTGTATACTACAGTCCATATACACTTGCAGCATCTTTACATTTTTTTTTGTCTTTTTTGTGTTGATTCTCAATAGCCGGGGAGTGCTTACGCACCGGGGACGTCTTTTTTTTAATGTTGTTTATAAACTTCCATATACTTAAATTATGAACTGTAAAAACAACGATTCTCTGCTCCATTTGAAAACATCAGCTGTGCCTTGAATTTGAGATATTGGAGCTTAATATTAGCATCTTACTATTTTTTTAGTTACCTTCGCTTTTCTCATGTCGCTGATAAATCTATATTTTTAAAATGTTATAGATTTTGTTCATCATTTATTTGTATGCTATACCAATCTAGGACTGTAAAGTTGAATCATTCTCTTGTTTTTCCTGACTCCCATTTCCCTTTCTAGATATTTAATTATAGTTCAGCGGCAGGCTCAGACAGTTAGCGAACAACAGAAACAGAAATTTAAGGACATTTCGAAACGGTTAGAGGAGGGTCTTTTCAAAGCTGCTCAGTCAAAGGTTTATTGCTCTCTTATTTAATGAATGAAGAATTTGTCTTCCTTATTTTCTCGCTGGTTCTAAGAGTAAATTATAACATGGTGTTTGTCTCTTGGAAAACTTGGGAAATTTGTTAGTTATTTTTTTTAAAAAAATAAAATTGGTCAATTTTATGCTTTTGTTTTATTTTTTACGTGTTCATCATAATTTGTGTAGGAGGAATATTTGAACCTAAATACCCTAGAGAATCGACTTAGTATACTGATCAAGCGTACACCAGTAAATAGCCACAGCCAAAGACATGTGCAACTTGTCAATCCTTCCTCTACCATTGGTACTATGATACCAACTCCTGGTATGTCACATGGTGGGAATTCCAATTTGCTGGGATCTTCTGTGGATACTGTGATAATTGCATCAAGTGGAAGTGATAGTATAGCTGCCACAACTGTGAACACAGGCAACCTGATGGCCACTAGTGGTATACATGGCGGTTCTTTTACTAGAGATGGTATGTTTTAAGCCTTCCGCTGTTACTTGTGAATGTGCGTTTTGTTCCAATAATTGCTTAAACTTTTTGCAATCTGTATTTGCAGGACTTCCATCTAATGGACATCAGCACTCGCCGGCCAATTTTTCTATTAGTTCTGGTGGAAATATGTCATCTATGGGTGTGCAAAGAATGACAAGCCAGATGATTCCAACACCTGGATATAATAGTAGCAATAATAATTATAGCAATAACAATGGCAGTGGGAATAATCAATCATACATGAATGTGGACTCTGCTAATAATGTTGGTGGTTATTCAGCTGTTGAATCTGCTATGGTGTCCCAGTCACAGCAACAAAAACAGTATATAGGAGCTCACAATAGTCGCATACTGCAGAATCTTGGCAGTCAAGCAGGTAGCAATATCAGATCTGGCTTGCAGCAGAAATCTTATGGTTTCTCAAATGGAGCTCTAAATGGAGTGGGAATGATTGGCAACAATTTACATCTTGTGAATGAACCTTGTACTTCTGAGGGCTATTTGACTAGTGCTCCTTATACTAGTTCTCCCAAACCGTTGCAGCAGCACTTTGATCAACAGCAGCGACAGTTAATGCAGGGTAACAACTGCCTCTTTCTCCTATATCTTTTACACTCTTGTCCTCTTCTCTTATTGATGCATAAATTAACTTGAGATAATTCTATTTTATTTTTGGATTGGCAACATTTAATTGCAATATTTTTATTATCAGGCGATGGATATGGAATCAATACTGCCGATTCTTTTGGTTCTGGAAACTTTTATGGTGCTGTAACATCTGTTGGATCAATGATGAATACTCAGAATATGACCTCCATGAACTTGCAGCCTATGTCCAAAGCTAACTCTTTGGTAAATAACCAGTCAAATATACATGGCATGCAACATGCTGCATATATAAAATCTCATAATGTCGATCAAACTGAAAAGATGAATTTCCAGTCTCCGTTACCTTCAAGAGACCCTGCCCTTCAACCTCATCAACAACAGCAATTTCAGCAACATCATCATCAGTTTCCACAGCAACAGTTTGTTCAGCAAGCTCTACCAAAGCAGCAAAACCTGCAACATCAACATCTTTTACATGATGCTTTTGATCAATCTCAGGTAGCATCGGATCCTGGTAGCCAAGTGAAGTGTGAGCCTGGAGTGGAACATCACCGCTCACACTCCACACAACATTTCCAAATGTCCGAGTTGCAAAGCCAGTTCCAACAGAATGTTGTTGATGATAGTTCCAGGGTGTCACAGAATCTCTCTATGCCATCTGGACACAATGACATGTGTTCACCAGTGACAAAGAATTCACACCAAATGCAACGGATGTTAACTTCAAATCAATTGGTTTCAGATACACAAAGTGATTTTAGTTCCCTTCCTGTTGGAACTTCAGATCAAGCATTGCAGGGTCAATGGCATCCTCATCTACAAGACAGACCTGGCATGCCTAGGAGTATGTTGCATGACCAGCATGTCCATGAAGATTTCCGTCAGCGAATATCTGTTCAGGATGAAGCTCAACATAATAATTTAGCTTTTCAAGGATCTATCGATGTCCAGAATGCTCCAAGAAGCATGGAAGAGACTCAAAATTTGAATGGCCTTGCCTGTAGATCTGGAAATGCGAATCGTGATCGGCAGTTCAGAAATCAACAGAAGTGGCTTTTGTTCTTGAGGCATGCTCGCCGGTGTTCAGCACCTGAAGGGAAATGTCCTGATGCTAATTGCATTACTGTGCAACACTTGTTGAGACATATGGACAGATGCAATTCATCTCCATGCTCATTCCCAAGATGCCACCATACCAGGATATTGATTCATCACAATAAGCACTGCCGGGATACTGGCTGCCCTGTTTGTATTCCTGTAAAAAATTATTTAGAGGGACAAATGAGGGCACGTATGCATCAAGGCTCAGCTTCTGGATTGCCTAACAAGCCTAATGGTGTTGGTGACAGTTCAGCTAAGTTTGTTGCAAAAAATATATCAGTTGCTGGAACCTCTGAAGAATTGCATCCTTCTTTAAAGCGCATGAAGATAGAACAGTCCCCCAAATGTCTTAAACCAGAGAGTGCAAGTTCTGGTGTTTCTCCTTCTACTGTTAGTGATTCCCATAGGTCTCTGGATATTCACCATGACTACAAACAGATTGACACTAGTTTGCCAGTTAAGTCTGAGTACATGGAAGTGAAATTCGAAGTTCCTGCTAGTTCCTGTCAAAAAAGTCCAATTAATAATGAGAAGAAAAAGGATCATCTGGATGATGCTAACAGCCAAGGACCTAATGGTGCATGTGTTGTTAGGGATGAGTCGGTCACACTAGATAAGCAGGATAACATCAAATCTGAGAAGGAGACTGACCCAGTCAAGCAAGAGGTTTCTGCACAATCTGCTGACAATACAGCTGGGACGAAGTCTGGAAAGCCAAAGATAAAAGGGGTATCATTGACTGAGTTATTCACACCTGAACAAGTAAGAGAGCATATTACTGGTCTCAGGCAATGGGTTGGTCAGGTAATTTACATTTCGTCCCTATTACAGTCGCTGCTCTTTTATTTACATGCGTTGTTTCTGTGTTTTTGTTTGTGAAGTACACATGATGTTTTTTTATGAAAAAAGTGTTGTTGATATCGGGAACATGATAATATCATTGGTATACAATATGAATTATATGTATATTAGATCAAACCAAATTCGTTATTGATCTTTTAGAGGTTAACTTTCCATATGTAACAACTTATTTTATGATTTTGATTTGAGTCTTAATAAAAAAAAACACATGGACACTCTGTAAGTTCAGTCTTTTGCTTGTATGCATCTTCTAATCTTGATCCCTTTTCGTTATCTTGAACTTGAGCTGGACCGGATCACAGGAAGTACCACCTTTTCTATGGCACTTTATTTATGGACAACCTTCCATTTGAAATTATGGGATTTGTCTCTGTCTGTGTTCATCAGTTCAGGATCTGTATATATGTTAAATGTCCTTTTTCTCAGGTCTCTGCTCTGGTTCTCTATAGAATCTTTCAGTGTGTGCTAGATATGTTGTTAAAAGAGTTATTTTGTTTAATCTTCTTGCAAGACTGTTTTGTTTTTAGTTTTTCCTTCCTCATAAACAACTTTCCAGAAGTGTTATTCATTCCTACTTGTTTTGTTGCATTCTTCTTGTGAAGCAATTTAATGAAAGTATCAACAACAACAACAAACACATAAGTGTTGGATTATGTTGTTTTGTTCAGTATTTTTTCAGTTTTACGATTGAAATTTCATAAAAACCTGAAATATTACTGAATATGCAAATGATTGAGTTTTGTTTTTCTCATTATTAGTAATGTTTTTATGATGTCTTACTATTCCATTGAGCAGAGCAAGGCAAAGGCAGAAAAGAACCAAGCAATGGAACACGCTATGAGTGAGAACTCTTGTCAGTTGTGTGCTGTTGAAAAGCTTACTTTCGAACCACCACCAATATATTGCACACCATGCGGTGCTCGCATTAAACGAAATGCAATGTATTATACTGTGGGAGCTGGAGATACACGGCACTGCTTTTGCATTCCATGCTATAATGAGGCTCGTGGTGACTCAATTTTGGTTGATGGGACTTCTATTCCAAAGGCAAGGCTTGAGAAAAAGAAAAATGATGAGGAGACTGAAGAATGGGTGCGTTTATGAGTTGCCCTACTATCACTATATTGTATTATGATCTTAAAAAGTACACTTACAATTTTGTGTTTTTGATACTCCTGCAGTGGGTTCAATGTGACAAGTGTGAAGCTTGGCAACATCAAATCTGTGCGCTGTTTAATGGTAGGCGGAATGATGGTGGGCAAGCTGAATATACTTGTCCAAATTGCTATATAGCAGAGGTTGAAAGAGGAGAGCGTATGCCTTTACCACAGAGTGCAGTTCTTGGAGCCAAAGACCTACCAAGAACAATACTCAGTGACCATATAGAGCAACGGTTATTCAGGAGATTAAAGCAGGAAAGAACAGACCGAGCTAGGCTTCAAGGAAAAAGTTATGATGAGGTTATTTGGCTGTCATTTTTATATTTGGGACTGAGTAACACATTTGCAAAGTATTCTTGCGAAATACAGTGTAACATGGCTGAATTAGTATGGAAACCTTGCCTGGTTATTATACTGGTAAAAAGTAATTTTTAATTAGATTACCGACTAAAGGGAGTATAAAGCCTGGGTTAATATTGAAGTGAAATATTTTTGAGATATTACAACATTTTACAAGTTGGTTAATATTATTCAATCTTTAATGCTGATCTCAAACCTTTTTATTGGATAGGGGTTTGTGTCTACTGAGTCCTGTTGTTGACGTGGTGTGTTTTATTTATTTATTTATTTTTTAAATCTAGTTCCTGACTTTTTAGTCCCTTGTAAGCTGAAAATAGGTCTTGAAGTTTTGGTTGAAACATTTTCATATGGTTGACTTTCTTTTTCTATTTCATGCAATTTGTATTGTCTATTCTACGACTGATATAATCTAATTGCTATGAATACCTGCATTTATAGGTTCTTGGTGCTGAAGCACTTGTTGTTCGAGTTGTTTCATCAGTGGACAAAAAGTTGGAAGTGAAGCAGCGGTTTCTTGAAATTTTTCGTGAGGAGAATTACCCGACTGAGTTCCCTTATAAATCTAAGGTAGCAGATTATATACAGAGTCTGTTATACTATCTTTTATCACGCTGTAAGGATTGTGAGAAGAACTGTGATACTAATGATGAAGGTGTGGAGATACTTTTAGATTATTGACAGAATCTCTTTCAGGTGGTTTTGCTGTTCCAGAAGATTGAAGGTGTAGAGGTTTGCCTATTTGGCATGTATGTCCAAGAATTTGGATCAGAAGCTCTTTTTCCAAATCAGCGCCGTGTTTATCTGTCATATCTGGATTCCGTGAAGTATTTTAGACCTGAGATTAAAGCAGTAACAGGAGAGGCTCTGCGGACATTTGTATATCATGAAATATTGGTTTGTTTGCAGCACTTATTGGTCGCACTTGCATTTGGTTTATGCTGTTTTTTACACTTATCGGCTTTCATATCATTTTCTGTTTGCAGATTGGTTACCTGGAATATTGCAAGAGAAGAGGTTTTACTAGCTGTTATATATGGGCTTGTCCTCCATTAAAGGGCGAAGACTATATATTGTATTGTCATCCAGAGATTCAGAAAACACCAAAATCTGACAAACTCCGGGAATGGTGAGCCTGGCCACTTAAGAAGATATCAATTTATTGTTTAACACTTGTCAATTTCCTATTCATTTTCTTGTATTACACTTTTATAGGTTTCATTGGCTATTGTTTTGTTTTTCTCAGGTATTTGGCAATGTTGAGAAAAGCTGCAAAGGAAAATATTGTTGTTGACCTAACTAATTTGTATGATCATTTCTTCATATCAACTGGTGAGTGCAAGGCAAAAGTAACAGCTGCCAGGTTGCCATACTTTGATGGTGACTACTGGCCTGGCGCTGCGGAGGACTTGATTTACCAGCTCAATCAAGAAGAAGATGGTAGAAAACAAAACAAAAAAGGAACTACAAAGAAAACTATAACGAAAAGGGCTCTCAAAGCATCGGGTCAGTCAGATCTCTCTGGCAATGTGTCAAAGGATCTGCTATTGATGCACAAGGTAATTTACACCTCTTTTAACTTCTGTATATATCTTCCCACTCAGTTTTTGGATAAGGTCCTTGCACATTATATTTGGGACCACCATATTCCTGTTAGCACAAGAATCTATGTACTGGCATTGATACGATAATTTAATCAGATGAACCATCTTCTTTTTCCAGCTTGGTGAAACAATTAGTCCAATGAAGGAGGATTTTATCATGGTTCATTTACAGCATTGCTGCACACATTGTTGTATTTTAATGGTTTCCGGTAACCGTTGGGTTTGCAACCAATGCAAATTTCAGATTTGTGACAAGTAAGAATTCTACAATCTTGCAACTTGCTTAGTGAAGATGTTCTAGCACTGTTGTTTGGAAAAAAATCGACAAGTGGTCGTTACTCTATAATGTTTCTATTCCAAAGAATGAGTTAATTTGCATTGGTTGGCATTTTCTCTGGAGATGTTATTAACTGAATTTTTCGTACCAATCTATATAATTTCTTTTACTTTAAGCTTCTACTTTCTTCACTGGCTCCAGCTCAAGTTCTATGAATGGCCATGGTTCTCATTTAGCAATTCTGCTGAATCTTATTTAATTGGACAGAATCATCCTTTTTCTATGTTATCCTCATTGTGTTTTTATGTTTTCGTCATGAACCATGTTTTTAAGATTATTATTACTATCTAAATTTGAAATTTCTGTTCCTTGATTCATTAACATGTTCTGGCCTCATTCTGTTACTTGATGATCTTATATGACACCTTCGCAGGCGATATTTTGGACAGTTCATCTTATAATCCTGCCTTTTGCACAGATAAAGAATTAGACTGCTGTGTAATGTTAAAAACTTTTGATTTGCACCATTGGGTGATCCTGGGCATCAATTTCCATCTCATTTCATTGTTTCTTTTCTTCCAAAAGTTCTAATTTTAATTAGCATGAGCATGTATTTTTAATAAGAGCTGTTGGCTAGGTTTTATGATGCTTATTCATTATTTTTACCAATTCAAATGCATGATTACCATTCTTGTTTTCTTGTATCGTTGCATACTATTTTTTTTTTCACCTTTGTTTTTGCTGTCTCTTGTGTTAAAATTTTTAGGTGCTATGAGGTTGAACAGAAGCGTGAAGAAAGGGACAGGCATGCTGCCAACCATAGGGAGAAACATGTACTATACCCAGTACGTTACGG
>CAOJCR014208705.1:0-10114 GCA_948330485.1 Euphorbia neoarborescens | reverse complement strand
ATGAAGATCGAGGAAGTGGAGAATGTCGAGTGCGATCGAGATCAAACCCTCAACGTTGACTCTTTGCAGATGGTGAAATTGGATGCCAAGAAAGTGCTCGTCGGAGCCGGTGCTCGGATCCTGTTTTACCCTACGCTTTTGTACAATGTGTTTAGGAACAAATTCCAATCTGAGTTCCGATGGTGGGACGAAGTTGACCAGGTTCGATTTCTTTCCGATTTCTGTTAATTTTTCTCTGTTTATTTGCTGTTTGTTTGATCGGTTAGAAAGTTTTAGTTATCATTAAGTCAGTTTCCGAACGTTTTCAGTAACCAGTAATGCACTGAATTGAAAAGAAAGCTGTGTTTGAATTGGAAATGATGAATCAGTACTCGATTTAGTTGAAATTCATTGTTTGATTTGTGGTTTAATCTCTTGTTTGCTTGTTTGTTTAACTTAATCATTGTTGCTAAACTGATTCCCTAATCGGTTGTTATTTGTAGCAATGAAATGATCTTTTGATCATTTGCTTTTTTGCAGTATCTTTTGCTTGGTGCGGTTCCATTCCCCAAAGATGTTCCTCGGTTAAAGCAGCTAGGTGTTGGTGGTGTCATTACCCTCAATGAACCTTATGAAACTCTGGTTCCATCCTCCTTGTATCTTGTGGGTTATTTTTTGTGCTTATGGCTCTTCTGTTTTGCATTTCGGGCTAAATTGTTTACTGGCTTTTTGGCTGTGTTACTATCTAGCTAATCAAATATGAAACGTGTTTATGATTAATGAATATGGAATTACAAAATTTTCTTTAGTTTATCAGTTACCTGCTACAACTTACAAATCACTCCGTTTCTCAAAAAATTTCTCCTTAACATCTGTTTTTTGTGCTTGGACTTGATTTTGGACGTACTATTTCGAATTATGCATAATCTGAAACAATAGAAAGTTTTTGTTTTTACTGTTCAAGCTTTTATTTCGTGGCTTTCAAGTTTTGTGTGAACATACTCTAGATGATATTAAGTGCAATGGAGGAAAATGTTTCACGTGGAAGATTCTGTTTACTAACTTACCGGTTCTGCTTTTTCCCCCCCATGGTTTTGCAGGCCCATGGCATTGAACATCTTGTGATTCCCACAAGAGATTATCTCTTTGCTCCATCTTTTGTAGATATCAGCCGAGCTGTGGACTTCATCCATAGTGGGTACACACATTTTGATCTATTCATGTATCTTATTGACGTGCAAGATTAAATGTGTTTTCTTTCTTGTCATAGAGAATGCATCCTATGGTAGAACTACCTATGTTCATTGTAAAGCTGGACGGGCTAGAAGTACAACTATCGTGCTCTGTTATTTGGTATGTTTTAACTTTTAACCTTAAAAAGCACATAAAGCAGGTACCTGATAAGCGTAAAATTTCCTGAAAATATATTGTTAGTAGTTCTTTTTATCCATCACGGAACTGTCTTGATTGATGACATTATCAATTTGGATTTTTATTGCTTTTGCAGGTAGAGTACAAGAACATGACACCTACGGCTGCTCTGGAACACGTACGGGCGAGAAGACCTCGGGTATTGCTTGCTCCATCTCAGTGGCAGGTATATAAGACGTCCTTGCAATACAATGCGAACTCCTGTAATTGTATTTCTGCAAGCTTGTTAGTTCCTCTCCCTTTTGTACAAGAATTGAGGTTTGCAACAATTATGATAAGTGTCCTAGCCTTTACTGTTTCTTTCAAAGAAAACTTTCATACTTGCTGATTATTACCTAATTTTCGCAATAACCCTGCAACATATGTTCTTGTGTTCTTTCAAACTCCAATTGAGAATATAGTTGTACCTGAAGTATCACTAGCCTTAGAAACAATTAGTTCTTCTAGCTATTCTCAGTACGACAAGTCATATAATTGTGGGTAGGATTGTTTCTGCCTTCTGGGTTTTCATGGGGTTTCGTTAAGGAACTTGTCTTGCAATCTATTTTTTGTTCTTTTTTCATTTGCTTGTTGGAAATGATAATAAGCAGGCTGTCCAAGAATACAGTAGGCGCCAGCCGCCACCTACTGCAAATTCTCCCTCAGGAGATGCAATTCTGATAACAAAAGCAGATCTTGAAGGATACAATAGCTCGTCCGAGGATAACGCCATTAGGAAGGAAATGGCAATTGTCCCTAAAATTAAGGCCAGTCTTGTGATGGCTAGATTGTCTTGTCTCTTTGCATCCTTGAAAGTTTCGGGTGTCGGTGGACCTGTTTCGAGCCAGATGCCTGAAGCACGTGCATGCTGAGCCCCTGAAACCTCTCTCCATCATCAAATGTTATGAGGTATTTGCTCTGTACATGAAGGTATCATGTTAATTTTTGAAGTTTCCCTGCGTTAGCTGTGTTTATACTGCAAAAGCGAACAAAATATTAGAGAGATAAATATACAAATAATTTGCATTTATAATCACATAACTCTTGCATTTCACTTTCTTCGTTTCTAAAATATTTCTATCGAGAATGAAATTTAAACTTTATCAAATATATCTGTAAAAATATTATAATTGACATGTGCAACAAATCTATCGGTTGAAGTGGATAAATTTTAGAAAACTATTAACTTTTGACTCGTAATAAAATATAATCTGTCGAACTATAATATAGTAATATGAGTACAAGGTTTCTTTGATGTTAAAATGTAAGTTTAATTTTATTTAAAAATTGAATTACATGTCTATGCTTTAAGGTCAGAATATTTTCATATTTTTTTTTGGTTGAAATTGAACCATGATCGAAATAAAACCGGTATCAAATAAGTGAAAATATAAAAAAAAATTTTCATCTATCTAATGCGTATTTATAATTTTTTTGAAAAAAAAAAACTTTTTAGTAAAGTTAACCACACGCTTGTAAGTTGTATGTTTTTCCACATTTCTACAAACTCTTTCTATTGGAAAAGAGAATCCTTTTCCCTTTCTATTAGCAATTCATTCATGGTTCACTTTTACATTTATATATTTTTTAAAATTTCTTAGTTATTTTATTATTTACATTTTAAATTATTTATTTCTTTAACATTTAGCTAAACAAATTGAGATGAAATTTATATATTCATATTTTTTTTAAAAAAAATTCAGTTTGCTAAAAAATATTTTAGAAGTTTATAGATGGTATTATATGGGTAAGATTATATTGATACAAAGAAATTTTACACAATTGACACACCTTGAATCTCAATCTTTAGATAATTCTATAAAAAAACAAAAAAATATATTTATTCAAAGGTTGAGATTTAAAGTGTCAATTGTGTAAAATTTTCTTGCGTTAATATAGTCTTTTCCATTATAAATTTAACTAAAAAAATTACTAGGTCTGTCCGGCACAATTTGTAAAAAATAATAACTAAAATTTGAAAAAAAAATAAGCTAAATTTCTGTATAATTATTAATTTCAAACTCAGTTTGACTTAACGTATTCATCAAATTTTTTATTTATAAAATTCAGAATTTTAAAACGCTACAAAAAAATTATAATATAAGTTATGAAATAAAATTAAATATTTAAACAATTCAAATTTTAAAATAACAACAAAAATTTCACAATTTATATATTACTTTGTTAATTTAAATTTGCGATAAATATATATTATAAATATATAATCATAATAGTAAAATTAAACTCATTCCATTTATAATTGGATAGAGTTTATACTATAATTTATTTATCTAAATTTATTCCATAAAAAAATATGCTTGAAGAGGCCTCGTGGACCTATAGACTTTGCATAGGTCTAGTTTTTTTTATCTTAAATATTTTTTTTTTTGGTTTAGTCGGACAATGTTCCATAATTTTGGTCAAATTTTTATTTAGTTAGTTGTATGTAATACGTATTTGTCCAAGTTACTTTTCTTAATTGTATCTTTTTTAATTTTAATTTTGAAAGCATAAGCATTATATAAAGTTTGCAACACATGCTGTGTATGTGGCTGAAGACGGAGGATCAAATCTTACTAAATACATCTATAAAGAAAAGTAAAAATCCTTAAATTTAACAAAATTTTGAACAAAATTATCTCAATATATATAACTGTAACTAAAAACAACTCAATCCTTACAATTATAAATTTTTAATTTCAAAATAAAAAATATACGAATAGAAATTAATTGTTTAAACCAAATCATCCAGTTAAAATAACCGGTTTAATTTTAAGTAAAAAAAGTTATACGATGATTGCTTTACTGAACTACTAAATACTATTCTTATTTACTATTTACTGTCATCTTAAAATACGTTTTTGCCCTTGCTTATAAAATATAACTTAAATAAAATAATTTTCTTTCCAACATTCAAACCTTAAAAATTAATTTTGTTTCAAACATTCAAAATGAGAAAAAGATGAGAAACGGATGCGTGAAAAAAATAATCGGAAAAGAATCTAAAATTGAATTCAAAATGTGACGGAAAAAATATTTTTGGTTCAAATATCAAACTGAAAAAAAAATCAAAATACGGAGACAAAAAAATATTATTTTACGAAAAATCAATAAGAAAAAAAATTAAAATTAGACTAAAAATGCAGTGGGACATGATCGGATCGTGTCCATCCGCGTGATGGAGCGTGGTCGGAGTGCACCATACGCACGATGGGGCATGGCCATCCCCACTGTAGGGCACGGTTGGGACACGGCCATCTGTGCAGTGGGCTGCAGCCATGGCACATCCCACTGTGTAGATGGATGCACTATGGCACACATAGAAATTTTTTCTAAGGTATATTTTATAAGCAAGGGAAAAAATCATTTTTTTGGGGTGTGGTAACTATTAGGGGCATTATTTAGTAACATCCATATTTTATTGGAATAAATATTCATCCACCCCATTTAGGACTGAATTTTAAAAATAGAGCCTAGCTTAATATATATTTTATATGTTAGATTCGACTAAAAATAAACTTAAAAGATCCAAAATTTTATTAGATTAAGTTTAAAATTTATGTGACTATCAAAGTTTGGTCTGTTTAATATATACAACAATTATAAAAATTTTAATTTTATTTATGTGTATATATAATAATAATAATAAATATTCACACTAATTAAAAGGTACATATATTATTTATTTTTATGTATTTTTAAATTTTCTGATTGTAATTGTTGATATAATTTACATATTTTTGAATTGTTATATTTTCGATTATAAATATTTATGGGTTTCTATTACTTTTATGTATTATTTAGTTTTTCAAAATATTAATATAATTTTACTATTTTTATATGTAATTTTTACATTATCATTTATTTTTTGTTACAATATCTTTTTATTAATTAATTAAGATGTGTAAGAATAAATTTTTTCTGATTAATTCTTCATATTTAGATTAGATTTATAATTAAAAAATAGTTTCTTAAAGATATTTTAAGTGATCAATACAATTAAAAATTAATTAGATTTGGCTCGACAGATCGAATTTAGAATTGCCTTAACTAGTTTGACTGGAGTCCAAGGTAGTAAAAATATGAATTGGACCGGGCTTGTATAGATAAATTATTGAAAGCCTAACACGAAACTCGATCGAGCCAGCCTAATGAGTAAATTTATTTAAGAGCAAAATTATAGTATTATTTTATTGCAAGGACATGCGATCACATTTAATAGCAATAATATGTAACAATTATATATCTTTTTCTTCTATAAATTTTAATAATAAAATTATGGGCAAGGCTATATTGATACATCCTAAGTTAACACATTTTGACACATTTAATGTTTCAACCCTTGGATCATTGGATGATCCAAGGGCTGAAATATAAGATGAATTTCAGCCCTTGGATCATTGAATGATTATATAGATCCAAGGGTTGAAACATTAAATATGTCAATTGTGTCAACTTGGGATGTGTCAATATAGCCTTACCCTAAAATTATAGCTGTTATGAAAAATTGTAACCTTCAAACTTTGTAATAAAAATTGTAACATAATTTTTTGGCTAAATATTTTTTTCTAATAGATATTTTTAAATCTTCTTATTAAATATTTTTAATAGTAAATTCTTTTAATTAATTAAGTAGAAAAATTGATGAAATCAAATTTTTTATTTTTTTGTCAGATAAAATTTTATTAGTGTATATAAATAAATAAAATTTTAGATGGTATATTTGGGGATAAATGTAGGTGGGAGGAGTACAAAGTACTTATGAATTGGAATCCAATAATTAGTAATATTCTTACAATTTGGCACAAATATACCTATAGAGAGTTAGAATGTGTAATAGTATGAAACTAATGGAATACATTCTCATCAAAGCTATTAAAATTGATTATTGTCTAGTCTAGTCTTTTAATTTTTTAAATTTTAATAAAAAAATTAAAATTATATTTTTTAAATATATTATTTATTTAACTATACTTTTTAACTATTATTAATATAAAGTAATTTTTTTGTAAAGAAATATATGGTTAAATTATCTATTTACATTCAGTTAAATCAGCCGAGCCATGAACTAGCGAATTCTCTGATTTGAACTTCAATCTGACTATAATAATATTAATTCTCTTCATCATAAAAATTTATATTGTTGGAACCCTATTTTAATTAATATTTTTAAAGATGACAAAATAATATTTTATGTTTGAGATAAAATTATTTAAATCCAACATTGGTGCTTTTAATATATATTTTCTGTCTAAGTGTTTTGAGCAGATGGACGTTCAATACCAAATTAAGAAAGCTGACTTCTGACTACTATAAATGGTGATACAACAAGGATTCTTTCAGTACGCTGATCAATACACAATACACATTTAAGGAAAAATTCAGTACGTCAATCAGACAATATCTACATCAGTAAAGATAGGATCTCAGCACCGTTGAAAACCCCTTGTTGAGGACAAATAATCTCATCAACGGTCTTAATTTAACTGATTTAAAGACCAGCACTCAACGACTAACCTTTGTGGATCAAGTATAAAAAGCAATGTTACACTAAGATTTTTCAGAGGAAATTAAGGAAGCAAGAGCTTGAGCTTAATAGTTAGAATATGCTTTGTGAATAGAAGAAAGACATATTGAGTGATATAGTGGCTAACTTGTAAATCTTTCTTCAGTTTGTTGTGTTACTTTCGTATCACTTGTTGTGATTAGCTACTGTTGAGGGTAAGCAGTAGTGAGTGCTTAGTTAGCTTGTGAAGAAGGTACTCAGTCAAGCTAAGACTGAGTTGTAAAGGTTTGAATCCTACCCAGTGTTGTAAAAATCAGCCTAGGCGGGGATTTTTACAACACCGATTCAATTTTCACAAATTGGTCGGCATAAGTTGGTTGACCGATTTACCACTGATTAATCGGTCCAAATCGGACTAATCGGACAAACGGTGTTGTAAAAATCGGTCAAGGCGGGAATTTTTACAACACTGATTACAAAATTTATATTTTTGATAATTTTGAGTTTTTTATGTTAAATTTTAAGTTTAAGTAATTATAATTTGTATATTAATTTTTTTAGACAGCATAATAATATTTTAAATATATTTATAATTTAAATTTCATTAATAAAAATTAAAAATATGAAAATGAATAGTTCCAACTAGTCTCCGACTAGTCGTTGGAGACCCGACCGCCCTTATAGCGCCTAACGTTTTTTACTGCATTGATCCTACCTGAAAGGATACTTAGTGTATTGACTATCAATGGACAATACCTTGAGGACTGGACGTAAATACTGAAGATAAATACCTAACCAGTATTAATCATTGTGTCTTTATTTATTATTTTTTTTGTAACATTTGCCTTACCACTGAACTACCCCTTTATCATACTGAAATTACTTTTAATTCACAGCTTATTTCCAGCATAGTGAGCCATAACCATTTCCTAAAAAGATTCTCAGTCTCAATATCAGTATCTATATCAGTCTTAGTACTCCCGTTTTTCAAACCTTCCTTAACTTTTTTCTCAATACTTTATTGACCCTTTCACTTAGATTAAAATTTTTTAAAAATACAATTCACCCCTCTTATCTATTGTTTGGCCACATCTGGATTTCTACACATATCATAAGCCATCCTTTAAAAGTAAAATTTTAAAATGTTATATTTAATAAAAAAATTACCCGCATGTCAAAAGACACATTTTGCAATAATATATAACAATTGCTATTAAAAATATATTTAACCACAAAATTATATTAATTTTTTTTATGAAAAGATATAACCATAGCTTTGTAGCAGCAATTATTGTTTTGTTGACAAAATTTATGTTAGTTGACAAAATAGTTGATAAATATTGCTATTACAAAATTATGATCCTAAGTATATACAATATAAAAATAATATAATTTTATTGTTAAATATATATTTTACCAACAATTTTAAAAATTATCGCCAAATATATTTTTTCACAATAAGATTTTTACTATAAAATTTAATATTTAGTGTAGTGAATTGTATTGTAAAGCTATGATAAAGCATTATGGAGAACAGGGCTGATTATGTACTAAATTTGTAATTTAATTATCTAAATGAAAAAAAAAAAAAATTAGCTCAATTACATCCATCATCGTCCAATTATGGTAAATAAAATAATATAATCATAAAATTTAATTTTTAATATAAATTCACTATTTTTTAATTTCATTTCATAAGTAGTTATTTTGAACTCTATTTCTCAAAGTCAGTATCATTTATATTATTTTTTATTTGTGATAATTTTGAATTGAGTTCGAAATTTTTTTTGTATATAAGAGTGCTACGTGTATGCCAATAATAAAAAAATTAGTATATAGAAAAAACTTTATATACATTTTTCACAATTTTACACTACCCAATCTTTTACAAGTATAAACCTTATTAATTAAAATAAATTAATTTAACTCCCTTATGTTCATGAAAATTATATAAAAATTTTAAGTGGAAACTTTTTGATTTTTTTTAATGAAAATGTGAGTATTAATAAAACAATGAGAAGGTAGATATTCTAATTAGGTTGACACCTCTACCTGTTTATCAAATCAGAATACAATGTATCTAACACTTCTGAAGGAGGAAAATTAGCCTTACAGACAACACTCGAAGTTCCTATACCTAATTTTGCTAAAATATGTGCTACCATATTAATTGGTTGCCTAACAAAATTAAACTGACAACTAAAAATACTAATCGCAATACTTTTGCATTCCTGAATAATAAGGCCCAAGGACGAATAATCCTCTTTCAAGTGATCCTGCAAGGCATTAATGACCAATAACGAGTCACCTTCAATAGTTAGGGTTCCAGGATAAGATGCTTTAATCCAACTTAGAGCTTTTCTACAGGATAGTGTGCTTCTGCTAAAGGGAGTTTCAATTTTCCTTCGTAAGGGGTATACCTACAAGCCACGAAGTTGCCTAGAGTATCGTAGAGAACACATCCAAAGCCCGATATATTGCGACATGGATCAATTGCCGCATCAAAGTTACATTTTAAGCAACTTAGGGGGCTGCCACTTTGGGATTAGGCCAACTATCCCACCACACATCGTATGAATTTTTCTGAATTTTATTCAAAATGATGAAAGATGAAATAATATCTTAACACTAATAACTTCTATATTAAAAAATTGAACTTTATAACTATACTATTTTAACCAGTGAGAGTTGGTATAAGTGGTAAACAATTGGTCGCTTAATGGGTAGTAAAATTCAGATTCTGAGTTCGACTCCTCGCTCCCGCATAGGTACTCTGAATAGCTCGGTTGTATATCTACGGAGTGTTCCTGCGAGGACGCTCGGCAGAGGGACAGTGGATGAGTCCTTGGACGGAAGATTTGGAGAAAACCATTGTCAGAATATTTATCAAATTCAAAAAGCTATACTATTTTATTTACTATAATTGGATGACTAGGGATGTAATTAAACGGAAAAATTAAGAAAGTAAAGTAGGGTTTTAATGGAAGAATCGAAGAAAGGTGGCTATGCCATGCTGTGATATTCTTGTTTGCACTACACAATTGTTGTTGCAACTTCTTTATAGGACCAAATCTCTGCTACATTAATTCCCTATTTTATTTTATACCTTTTTTCATGCACTCAAAAATCTATATCTTACATAAAGCTATAAATTTGAATTTCACCTTTTTAAGCTTCAACAACGCATTTTATTCCTCTATTTAAAAATATATATATATA
>CAOJCR014208245.1:0-13316 GCA_948330485.1 Euphorbia neoarborescens | reverse complement strand
AACTTAGAAGACAAAGCAAAAATTATAAAAAAAACTCAAAAGGAGAAGACAAATATTAAAGATGATAACATGCAAACTTAGAAGACAGCAATAGAAGAACGAGAAGAAGATGATATCAGAGACCTCCAACCTGATGTCGGCGAGTGCTACAACAACAGAACCAGAAGAAGATGATATCAGAGACCTCCAGCAGTAGAGACCGAAAACGAGAAGAAGAAGGGAAAGAGAAGGGGAGAAGAGGAAAATGTTGGCCGAAAACGAGGAGAAGAGAACCCTAAAATACCAAAAATGAGAATAAAATAACGCTAAGTGTTTTCCCTCTTTTTTCTTAAGTGATTTTCTCTCTAAAAAAGTTTTATTAACCCTTTACTTTTCTTTTCTTCTTTTTTTAATATTATTTTAACAATTAAATTTTTTAATTTAAAATAATTTAATTGTTTTTTATACTGTTATATCACTAATTTATGATACTTTACATAAGTGTTAGAAGTTTAGTAATACCTCTACTATAACATCAGTAATCTCTGATACATATTTATTGAACTGAATTCAGGCCCTTATCAGTGATACTATTTTCACTAGTATCACAGAAGGCCATTTTTCTACTAGTAGAAAAAGAAAAGGTTCGAAAAGAGAAGAAGTTTTAAAAAAATTTCTGTCATCCACTCACACTTGCATGCTTATTTATATTTTTATGTGTTAACGTTTACTTTTGCAGGATAGATTAATATTTAGATAGATGTATGTTAGCTTTATAATTTGTAGATAATTGTATAAATTTGTATGTCGATCCCATTTTATAAATGTATCCCCTATGATGAAAATTTGATTGGATTGTATAATTTTATATTTATGAATTTAGTTATTACTTTTGTATATTTTTATGTGCATTGTGTGAGGAATGAGTTAATAATAAAATATTAAAATTAAATAGAGAAATATTTATGGCATTGATATAAAATGTTAAAACATTTTAAGTAAGAAGAAATAAGAAAGTTATCCGGATTCGAATCTCTGATTTAAGATGCAGTGATTTGAATTATCGGTGGAGCTAAACTAGATGGTGACTACTGTCAATTTAAGTGAGAGCCCGTATCCGAATGTTTTCTCAATTGTATTTTTAAACCTATTTTATTAAAAACTTCGGTCTGTTTTGTTTTATATCTCTTTAGGATCGTCCATTCACAGTGACGACTGCATTGGGGAAACATGTTTTTTGAAAACAAAATTTGAAAAATACTAAAAATTCTAACTTAAAATATTTTATCAAATTATATCAATAACATTTTGTTTTATTCCACTATAGACTCTTACCACACATATCTACTCTAAGTACTTTTATTAGCTCGGATGTGCGATTGAAAGTGTCACCTAAGTTTCACAAGGTCAGGCACCTAAATGGTACATTACTCATAGCCTCGTATGAACCCTTTTTGATGAACCCTTGAGTGGGGAGAAACGAGTAATATATTTTCCTATGGAAACCATGATAGTAACGCGAGATTATGATTATTGACCCATATAGGTTAACCATAGAAACTTTCTTTAGGGTTACTAAAACCGAATTGCATTAATTTGATGTCTGTTATCCTTTTTTTCCTCAGTTGATGACAAAGCAAACCAACATCCAGGAAATATTGCTTTTAGACCAAAATGGAGATATATGGTCGAAGGGACACTCATAATATGTGTGCACGCTAATGTTTGCTCCCTGTGTAGGAAATTATTTTTTCATGCATCTCTTTATTTCATAAATCATCCCATACGTCATTTTGGAATTTCATTAATGAACCAAATCTCTAACCTGTGAAAGCACTAAATTGCAAAAAAGTTGGCATCTTAAATCAATAAAAGTGCTAAATCGAGTGATCACAAGCTTCTAAACCTTGAACCTGTTGCGTAATCGCAAAACTTCCAAACCTTAAACTCGCAAATGATCTAAATTATGTAATTGCAAAATTCTTAAACCTTAAACTTGCAAAAGTGCTAAATCGCGTAATCAAAAAATTTTGAAACCTTAAACTTGCGAGAGTGCTAAATTGTACAATCGCAAACAATTTTAAACTTTAAACCTGCAAAAGCACTAATTTAGGGAATCATAAGATTTTCAAATCTTAAACCCGTGAAAGCTCTAAATCACATAATCTTAAAATTTCTATACTTTAAACCAACAAAATGCTAAATCACATAATCATAAATTTTTTCCAATCTACGCCCGAGAAAGTGATAAATCTCAAAATCACCAAATCATAAAACCTAAATTTCTTAATCTATTTTTTATGTAAGAACAATTTCCATTACAATTATCCAAATTCTAATTCACTATGTTTAATCTTTAATCAGGTATAAGACCAAGTTCTATGCCCTTAATCCCTTTCCTTATGCAAGCTCCGCTCTGTCGAGTATTGTGTAGATTTGTCCTATACTTATATCTTTTCTTGTGTAAGGTCTGTTATACACTTAAACCTTTTCTTGTGTAAGATCCGCTCTACAATTAAAACTTTTTTGTGCAAGGTCTGCCTGTGAGCACCCAAGTTTTAAGAAGTCTCGAAAAAATTCAATGATAAATATAATTCCTATTAAACTCTACTCTTTTGATTGTTCAGGTAGAAAAACTCAAAAAATGTTGAAGAACCGAATTGGGCCGAAACCAGACCAATTAGACAGGCATTAAATCAAACTTTATTTTTTTGAGATTGGTTTTGAAAATTAAAAAATAATTTTGAACCTCTTAGAGCACAGGGTCTAAATGGCTAAATTTTTAAGTCAAACGGAGTTTTTATAAAAATTTTATGAAAAATTTCATTTTTGGTCCCTATAGAACCTAAATTGTTATTTTGAAGGCCTTAACGTCATTTTTTGGCCAAAATAACATTTTCTAATAGCATAAAGCCATAGATTATTTCTCCCGAGATCATTTTGGTGTGAGAACTAGTCCCGAAAAATAGGTCAAAGAGTCGGGTAGCCACGTCATCACTGGTACATCTAAGGCATTTTTGTTATTTCCATGTGTAAAGCTGCTTTTTAAGACAAAAATATCCAGAATGGGGGGACACATTTTAGAACCTGAAATTTCATTTAAGTGAGAGAAATAAGGAAGAGAAACCTCAACCAAGCTCCAACACACCACCACAACTTATTTTCGGCCACCACCGCCTACTGGCTGCCATCCACCACCCAAAAAATGTTCAAAGTCCTTCCTTTTTGTCCCATAAACATAATCCATAATAAAATCATGCATCCAAGAGCCAAATCTTGAGTTTTCGGTGAAAGTTTATATTTTGACACTTTTTGGGCTTTTGGCATTTCAAGAGGATTTCTACCGGTTCCACCAAGGTAGTCACGGTCAGTAGGTATATCTCATATCCCTTGCTCCTTTCTTTACTGGTTGTGACATTATTTGGCATTTTTCAGTGGTTTTGTATTTTTTAAGTAAAAATAAAAAAAATGGACTTAAAGTTTGGGTTTTTGATTGGAAAGAGAAACTTTTGCCACGTAAAATGAACAAATATGGTTAAATATTCCTACCTTTAATATTTTGGAGTTTCCCTTGCTGTTTTATAGTGATTTGGGATGGAAAAAGGACTAAAAATGGACGATCATATTTTTTGGACATAATGACTTAAACCCTATAAAGCATGGCCTAAAAATAATTTTTTGACCCGGCCACAGCTAGGAAAAGCACTTAAAATTGAATTTCAGGCATCCTAGTGAAATAAAAATTGTCTAACCTAAAATCCCCCGATACGCTGTAGGCAGTGGCTTGTAGCATGCTGTGGGTTGTAGCCCGCAGCATCCTACAGCAGGATAAAAGGTCTGCTGTAGGGCTTGGTAGCTCGCAGCTCATACAGGCCAGAAGGCAACCTGGGCCCATTTTGAGTTTTCGGGTCAAAAAATTTTTCTTGACACATATCTAGTCTTTTTTTCATGTTTTTGGTATTTTTGACTTATTATTAAAATAATTAATATATTTTAATTTATTTGTCATTTTATTATGTTTATGTACGTTTAAGTAACAATTATTATTTTTCATGATGTTTATGTCGGGTTTAGCATTTTTAATGCTCGTTTACATTTATTTATGGTGTTATATGCTACTTTGTTGTGATTATGTACTTTTTTTTAATATTGTTATTGAAAATTGGCTTGTTTAAATTGTTTAATTAACATGTGGACATAGATTTAATTTTTGTGAATATGTGTATGCCTCTAGAAAATTGAGTTAAGAAGCTTAATTTTAGGGCCGCTAACACACTGCAATTAAGAGAATTAATTCTCGGATATTTGACCCACTTTTATGCATGTGAAACAAAATTAAAATTGAGCCAAATTGTTTTATAGAGAAACTGAATTTTCAGTCCCATCACACACGTTTAAAATATTATTTTTTAGGTCTAGTCAGAATAAATCGATTAGATTTTTCTTACTATCCCCTATTATGCATGAACTTGAGGTATCTTTTCTCCCCCTTCTATATGCATATTATTTCACACGTCTTGTTTGAGTCATACATGTTTATTTTCATATTTATGCATGTTGAATGCATTCCATTTATTTTTATTGCCTTTAGATACTTATGTATTTTAGGTACTTGCACCTCCTTTCTTCAATTAAATAAATGTAACCCCTAGAATAGTTTTTATGAATATTTGTAAATGTGTGATTTATTTGTATCACATCTATTTACTGCCTTTTGTGTATCCGATCACTTTCAATAAAAATTAAAATCAATTTAAGATAAAATAAATGCTTTGTTTAAAATATTGTGATTTTCTTTAATATGTCTTTTTCAAAAGGGTTAAGTCTGCCTTGTTCAAACTCGATCTCTGGTAAACAGTATTGGATTCATACTTTGTTTTGAGTAACACCATAATTTAGTTCTCGGTGGAGCTTAAAATCGGCTATCGACTCCAGTCACCGTTTTTAGAGATTCGAGTTGAATTTCTTTAAGCATGTTTTCTTTTTTCTTAAAATTAGATTTTCAAAATAAAAATCCTAAGCTTGTATTCACGTGCCCATTTGATTAAGGACTTCTTTTTGGAACTGTATCTCGCTTTTTAGGTAAAAAGTATTCCAATAGAATTAAGCCTTAATCACTTAGGAATTGTTCTGTTTTTCAAATCATTTTTTTAACCCCACTATTTTTTTTTATTAAAACTCTTAAGCTCGTGTTCTCACGCGTATATAATTTGAAGCATTCTTTTTTCGAAAACCTTAAGATCACTTATAAGTCGAGTAGTGTTTTAAAAAGAATTATTTCCTCCGCTTTGGAAATATTTCCTTCACTCATTGTCCTTTAAATATAAAATTCTTTATTCATTTTTCCCTAAAAAGGAAATTCCCCCTTTACCTTTTTCCAAAAAAGGACTTTACCTTTACCTTTCTTTTTCTAAAAAGGGGATTTCCCTTTTCACTTTTCCTTCTTTTAGAAATGAATAATTAATTTTCTTCCTTTTCCTTTTCCTAAAAAAGGATTTCTTTTCAAAAATAATTTCCAAAATAAAAAATAAAAAATAAAAGGTTTTAAGGATTTTATTTTCTTCTTTTTAAAAATCAAATGCTTTTAAAAAGTTCGCTTTTATGGTCATGCGCTCATAGTGGCGACTCCTCTGGGGACTTGTTTCTTTAAAATGTTTTGAAAAAACTTAATGAAACTCGTTGAAAAGACTTTGAAAGATCTTTTCAAAAGATTTAAAAACTCGAGAACATTTTTTAATAAAGTACTTTCAATCCATTCAAATGGATTTTTATTTTTATGCCTTTACATTGCAGTAGACAGACTCATTACACATACCACACTAAGATCTCCATGCCTCACCCCTACAATCTCGAGAAAGTGTTGATTTTGTGCCTCTTCGGTTCCAAGGGAACCTATTGGGAAAGCCACTTGTAGCCTCGTACCAACTTCTCGTACAAACCTATTTTGGGTGAGCAAGAGCTTATATTTTGTTATGGGACCCTTCTTTGCTATCCCTGACTTGGACCTACCTGCATATAACAAACCTTAACCACATCCCATAGGACTCCAAAATAAAAAATTAAAATGAACCTAGTTTCGGCTTTTGTTGTTCCCCGCTAACAGCAAAGTGAGCTTTCTTAGGAATGGTTAGAGACTGTCTACCGTATGGAGTTATAAGGTTAGGAATTTTCATTCTCATGTGCTATTTGATTTTGATTGTGTGTATTTATATTTCCAATTGTAATGTAAGTTGCACACATGCTTAGATTTAGGTCTCATTTCTATTCGATCAATGCCACTTAATCATTCATCATCCTTACCTTATGGATAGGGTGTTTTAGTACATGTCACATTTCTAACTTACATTAGTGTCTAGTCTGAGAGCTTGTTTACGATTGTTGTTTGCATATACTCCATAGACAAATAACATATTCAAATCATTCGACATTTGGTCCAACAACATGACAGAGTATCATGTCAAACATCATACATACTGCCGTTTCATACATCATACATGATGCCATATCATTCATCCTACATAATGCTATGTCATACACTATGCCATGTTATACACATGCCATACATCATACACGATACCATGCCATACATCATACATGATGCCATGTCATTCATCCAACATAATGCCATGTCATACATAATGCCATGTCGTGCATCATACATGATGCTATTGTAGGGTTTTCAGTTTCTTATACACGCACTGGAAATAAATTAAACACAATTATAACCAGTCGGATCCATGTTCATCATTCAAATTATAAAGCGAAAGATAGATGAAAAACTTGGTATTGAATTCCTTTGATATGATTTAGGATCACGGAGGTGCTGCCTATGATGGACAACCAACCTCTATCGGTATCCACACCCAAATGGGTTTCAGAATGCTAGTTCTCTCTTCCATGTTTTCTCTTGCTATGGAAAACGAAATTGTAATGTCTCCCTTTTTGGGTCTTGTGTTTTCTGACTCTTAACAAACCCTAATATGCATTTTCCTTTTATCTAAAAAGAAATTATTCTTCAGAAACCATAATGTGGTATAACTCTTATTGTACCATATTATTCTGAATCATATTAGGATTAGTATTTATTTCAAAACCTATTTCCTTATCTTATAATGATAATTATTAATTTTTTTTAATCAAATCCTTATCAAATAAGGAGTGCAATTTTGAAATTAATTCAAATCCAATTAATGATTTAATTAATTAATTTAGCCTAATTAATTAATTCAGACAGAAAAGACAATTACAATTTTACCTATTCTATTGTGCAACCCTACAGGTTCAATTAACATTGGCAGTGGGCCCAAAACTAATGTTGGCCTACAAATCATAGTTGGTCTCTAGCAAGACATTATGACCACCCAAGTTAATTGAAAAGCTAATGATCCTAGCAACCTTATTATATTATGTGTCATGATCCTTTTGTCACATGATATCATGATTGAATATAAGACATGGACCAAGTCAATCTTATATCATTTAGTCATTTGATAACTCGATTCATAATTAGACTGACAAAATAAATAACATTGATCTCTATCAATTTATTTGAGCATGGTCATGCATTTCTCAGTCCTAATTATCGAGTGGTCCAGTAATATCTCTGTTGAATAAGAGGGACAAATTCCATCTTGACCACTCATATCTAACTACATGATTCCTATCATGTCCAATCATAATCTTTATGATCATTCGGTTAAAGATAACGTTTGATTGTATCAAAACATAATATTTGTCATGCTGAGAACCATGGTAATCTCAGGTCAGAGGATCTCATGACACAAATATTATAGATATACTTATGACTTGGATCCATGAAGTAATCTCTAGGTGGGTCAATCCAATATTTGTTCTTAATAAATATATATGAAATTTATATGTATCTCGTATACATATTTATCCAATGAATATCTATCGAACTTCATATTAATCTTAATTCATTGTCATTCCTATGAAAATAACTGATTATGGATATTTAGAATAATAATTATTATCATTCAAGGATATTAATATATATAATAAACTTGCAAAGCTATATAGTAAAGTAATCAATTAATATAAAAATACTACATCCACAGAATATGTCTAGGGCACTATTACTAACAGTTATGTCATGCATAATGCTATATCAAGCATCATACACGGTGCCATATCATACATCATATATGGCACCATGTCATACCTAATGTTATGTCATGCATCATACACAATGCCATGCCATACATTATGCATTATGCCATGACATTCATCCTATAAAAGGCCATGTCGTAATCATACACGATGTCGTGTCATAATCATACACAATGCAATGTCATACATCATACCTGATGCCACATCATTCACCCTACGCAATGCCATGTTATACACTATACACAATTCCATGTCATAAATCATACACAATGCCATGTTATACATTATATATGATGCCATATCATTCATCTTATATAAACGCCATATCATACATATTGCCATGTCATATATCATGCATGATTCCATATCATTTATCCTACACAATGAAATGTCATGCATAAGGCCGTACATCACACACAATACCATGTCATTCATTCTACATAATGTCATATCTTAATCATCATCATATAATGCTATGTCATGCATCATGATGTAATACTATGCCATGCACAATGACATGTCATGCATTAGTACATAATGCCATGTCATGTATTAACACATAATGCATGCCATAACATCACCACATGATGCCATATCATGCATAATACCATATCATACATCACATATAATGCCAGGTCATGCATCGCCATGCGATTCCATATTATTCATCATCATCGCATCGTACCAATATATCTTCTTACATGACACGTGTTAAGTCGCTCTTCCTTACCTGTCTAACACTAGGCATAACATAGGAATTGCATAATATTGTTCCATGACACCAATAATCCTATGACCAGATACATAATGTACTTTGTCCAAACCCTTATAAGTCTAGGGTCAAAGAATGTATTGGAGCTAGTCAATACACTTACCTTGTATTCTGAGTCTCACAAGTCTATCAATCTGTCTAAAGTCCTTGGAACCATCTTCCATTAAGTTTAAAGTTTTGTTATGTATCTATGAGTCCATACAAGTTAGATTGAAACCTTCATTGAATTCCCCATATTGGGGCAAATCTTTGGGACACGTATAATCACAAGATCTTTTCTACTAACATCTAACAACTAACTGCCTAAGCTAACTAATGCACTGCATCATATGCATGCCCGGGCATATCACGTGAATGCTATTACACTAACCACTTTCTTATAGCCATGCATTGATTTTGTGTGTTGCACTATAAATGAACACTTTCATAAAACATTATCATATCAACAGGTTCATATGCCGCATCCCTATCATGAGAAATTCATCCTATGCACTTAGATTTTTAGGTTTAACCTCTTCTAAGGGAAAAGCATCTGACCCTTGTTTGATTTTGAAAATAGAAAAGGGAAGAAAACTGAGCATCACAAAATGCCTAGACGTGAAAAGAGTAAGAAGGTAAGGATGCAGAGATGATCAAAGAGGATGATCAGGAGGATGAACAACAGTTAGAGTAGGATCAGGGATCAGAAAAGAGTAAGAGGGTAAGGATGGAGAGCCCATCGAAGAGGATGATCAGGAGGAAGAACAATAGTTAGAGTAGGATCAGGGATAAGAACCCATTCAGAAACTTATAGCCAAGGAAGTGGCTAATTTTCTCAATTCACCTGCCTTCAGTGACATGATAGTGCAGCAGGTTGCTAAGGCCTTTGCATCCCAAGTCCAAAAACAAAAGTACAAACTCCAGCTACGGTAGAGAAAGAACCAGTTCAAGGAGGGCCACTAGACATGATAGTATAGCAAGTTACCTAGGATTTAGCATCATAAGTCCAAATTTTGAAAATACAGACTCCAACTACAGTACAAGAAGTTCCAATTTAGATAGATTGACAAAAAAGGTTGAGAGTGCCAACAAAGTAGTAGTTATGGACTTATCTGATGATGAAGGGAGAGTCTCCAGTATAAAAGAGGAAGTTAATGAACATCTCCTCAAGCAAAATAAGAGGCTAAAGGATGTTATTAAGGCATCAACTAAGTAGTTTCAGGTGGAGGAATCACATCTTTTTGTGTTAGAGGACTTTATGGCTGAAAAAATGGAGAAGTTCTCTAAAGGCTTCTCCTTGCCAAGGTTTCTACCATTTAATAGGAAAGGGTCACCTACCGCTCATGTGAACTAAATAATAACAGTGTTGACCATGGCTGGGCTATCCTTGAATCAAATTGGCCAACTAATTCTGACCACACTGGAAGGTAGAGCAATAAATTGGTATAACTCTTTGCCTGTGCTTGTCAGGCAGGATTGGAAGAGGCTAGCGACTGAAATAGTTGAATTTTATGCTTATAACCTGGAAAAGAAGACTATGCTAGGGGATTTAGAGGCCGTGAGACAATGATCAAATGGGTCTTTTTAGAGCTACTATCAGCAGTGGAAAGATACAATGAATAATATGAATGTGAGGCCCCAAATATTAGAGCTGATAATCAAGCTAATAGAGGGAATCCTGGATGTGTACAAAAAAGACATGAGGTACCAAAAGTTCCCAACTATAAGGATGTTTTAGAAATGGGAAATAAAGTAGAGTGGTATAATGGGGTACCGGAATAGCAACATGAAGAGGGGTACAAGAAGACTTTTGCTTCTGATTCAAAAGTGGGAAACTTTAAGGGGCTTCTTCCTCTTTATCACACACACTAATAGTGGGATGGGCATGTTCAATCAGGGCGAGTAGGAGCCAGTGCAAGTGGCTGACATCATTACTGCAAACTATGATCCGACTCAGAATAAAACCTTGGGAGGTTCCATTGAATAAGCTCTTTGCAAAATATGGGAAGGCTGGCCTACTGAAGTTTCTAAAATCTCATATTCATCCGACCGAAGCTAAGGAAGATAATTACTAACACTACCATATAACAACAGGGTACAAGAAGACTGAGTGTGTAAGGCTTCAGAAGGCCATTCAAAAGTTGGTAGAGAAACTGAAAATTAACGAAACCCCATAAGTTGTACCAAGTACCCAAGAGAATCCCCTGCCTCACTTTGAGAGGAGAGTAGGCATGGTTTAGTCAGGTCTCCTGAGCAACTACATATTTGATCAATTAATGAATGCTAACCTTGAAGTGAGATATGTATTGACGAAAGAGGGGTCTAAGAAGGTTAACACGAAGCATGCTGAATAGGATTAGAAACCCAAGCCACGCTAGGACTACTGTGAACACTGGATTTTTCTTGAGTTAATAATGAATCGGCATTTGCCAATGTTTGCTATGTTTTCCTAATTGAGAAGCTCAAAAAACTATAATTTTATTAAAATTCAGTTTCCAAATCCAAAATTTTTTTTCACTAGACTAGACCTGACTAATTTTGTTTATTTTTTTCAAAATTATTTCTTTGTCACAAGACCAGACTAGCCTATGTTTGTTTCCTTGTGTCGTGTTGTTTGCTTTTTTTAGGTTTTTTAGAATATTTAAAAAATACAAAAATATAAAAATGGAATTAGGGACCCTTAAATGTTAAGAAAAAGGGTTTAAAAATAAAAAAGGAGAAGAACAAGGACCAAAAGAGAAAAAAATAAAGGAAGGAAGAAAATAGGGAAGGAAGGATGGAAAAGTCTAACCCAAAATGATGTATTTTTGGAAGGCAAGAAGGAAGGAAAGACGAACGAAAATAAAAGGGAGAGGGAGGAAACTGAAGGCCTAAACTAGTGTCATTTTTTGGGCCGAATACCAAAGCCCAAAATGATGTTACTTTGAGGCAGAATTAAATTGATAAATATATAAAATAAAAAGATGTCATTTTAGCGTTAGGTTAAAATAAAAAATCAAAATGATCCCATTTTGGGATTGGAATTAGTGGGAACTTTTTGCCTATGGCATGTAATGGTCAAAATATGCAAATACCCACATGAAGTTGGTCTTATCTAACATAAATTCACGTATAACTGCAAGTATACGGGTCGTACAAGTAGTATAAAATGGATTTTAAAGTCCGAATATCGATCCCACGAGGAAAAAGATACACAATGGTATATATGTTCATATATTCTGTTTATGGTAATCATAAAGTGGACAGGTTTTATAAATCCTACACAAATTCATAAATACACAATAGTTTCTTTAACATAAACCATATTCTATTAAGGATGATTCAATTATTTAAGATATTTTGTTAACTATTCTCATAAATCAATTAATCTTACTTGTGATTCCTATACATGTAGAAATATCATTCTTTGATTATTATAATGATTTAAACATTGGATTAAGTATGATTAACTTAACCCAATTCATGCAAGAATTATACAAACAACATTCTATGTCTTTTGATTATTACAATATAAAATATCATAAGTCATGTTCATGCATTTAAACATTCATACATAATATCAATGTTATCTTTATAAACAACATGAAAACTCATTCTAATTCCATATACATTTGGTGTTGATTAACTCAATATGCATATTCAATATTTAAACAAGGAATTAAACAAAGAATCATCAAATAACATCAAGTAATTCCATCTTATTTCATGAATAACATGTCACTATGCCATAGAATAGCTACTGCAACAAAAAAAATTTGTTACATTTGATACCGTATTCGTTACAGTAGGACCAAAAAAGGGTCTAAGGCAACGAATAAGATGAATAGTATATCGTTGCTATTTTGGCCGTTATCAAGTTTGGCAAAGGCAACAAAATTTTTTCTAAGGCAAATATTTTTCGTTGCTTTAATTTACTGTTCAGTTGTAACGGTGTTAAGAAGCGGCAAAGGCAACGAAAAGTAAAAAGTAATGCAATGACATATCGTTGCCTTAGTAACCTATAACCATATCCTTTTGAATGTAAAGCAACGACCCAAAAACTAAGGCAACAACATTTTGGTTCAATGGCAACGATTCTTTAGTGAATGCAACAAATTTTTTTACCAAATGCAACGATATAATCACCAAAGGCAACGAACACTCAAAGATAAAAGTGAAATTAGTAGCAAAGGCAACAACAGTTTTAGTTTAAGGCAACAAATAATATGCTAAGGTAACGAACATTTTGTTTCCAAGGCAACGAAATAACAAGCAAAAGCAACAAAATTGATTTAAAAGGCAACAAAATAGTTATTAAAGGCAACAAATATTCTGGTGAAAGGCAACAAATAGATAGTAAGTGCAACAATCATTTCGATGATAAGCAACAAAATAATTAACAAAGGCAACGAATAGAGCCATCAAAAATCCATTACAAACACCTGCTTCTGATACACAATATCAATTATCCTAAACA